>SNQJ01S0008979.1:51474-65191 GCA_010110895.2 Picea sitchensis
TCGACCATCGGAGCATTTGACCGGTCATCCATAAGGCCAACTCGACTAGTGGGTGGTCAACTGGTTTATTATTTAGTTGACTCGGCTAATTGGCATATTGCAAGGATTATAACCAGACAAAGAAGATTGAGATAGAAACAAAAGTTTTGTTTAGCAGTAGAATCCATGTTGGTGAGACAGACAGGCCATAGCCCTACCATTTATGGAGAAGATGGTATTAGAGAAGGTTCTGAAGGCTTGGATAATACCTACATGGTAAAAACCTGCAGCCAGTACCAAAACAGTGGACGAGCATTATTGTCATGCCTACACAGAATTAGACCACCATTAATGGCGGGGCATCATCATGAAGAAGATGATAGGGAAGACCCATAGGTCAAATTGGCTCGGCTGGAGCAAAGCATTGCTACATTGACAGAGTTGGTGACACAGTTTCTTGTAATGAAGGGTAAGAAAGCACACTCAGTAGAGTCTGAGCATGAAGAACACAATTTTGGTCCAGAAAGTTCTAAAGGAGAGACGCTTGGAAACTTAAGTAATGACAACAACATTTCTTCATCTTCCAGTGTTCCTTTCAAAGTTGAAGCAAAGCTAGAAATACCCATGTTTAATGGAAAAACTAATGTTGAAGCCTTGGATAGTTGGTTGAAACAATTGGAAGTTTACTTTAGTCTTTATCAAATCCAAGAAACACAATAGATCTCCTTTTCCCGTTTGAAGATGATCGAACATGCTTTGTTGTGGTGGGAGAGTTATGTGGGTGCACTGAGGATAGGAAAGAAGCTCATGGTGATGAAATGGGAGGACTTCAAGGCATTACTCAAGTCACAATTCTATCCCATAGGCTACGAAGAGGAACAACTAATGAAGTGGCAGTACCTTCGGCAAGAACAGAGACAAGGAGTGCAAGAGTACACTTATGAGTTCAGGAGGCATGCCATCAGGTTGGGTATCTCTTTGGAAGAGCCCAGGGTGGTGGTGAAGTACCTTGGAGGAATTTTTAGCCATATCTAAAGATAGTTGCAACTTCATGGTGTGAAAAGCATAGATAAGGCGAGCAAGAAGGCTCTCTACATTGAGTTGGAATCTAGGAAAAGATAGCAACACATGAGCCAAGAAGAAACCAACAAGAAAAGAGACAAGAAGATAATAGCCATAGCCAAGAAAAGGAGGGATCCTAATAGGCATTGCAAACATTGCGAAGTAGATGGACACATGGAAGAGAAGTGCTAGAAACTTCATCCAGAATTGCATCCAAAATGGATAAAGTCTAAGAGAAAAAGAAAGGAAGTTGTTGAGACAAAATAAGAAGTAGTAGTGAGCACCTTTGATATGGACGAAGCTGCAGTTTGCACCACATTGCAGCAGCCAAAGGTGAGTGGAGATAAACACGAGTTATTCAAAATCAAATTTCAAGTTAAGAACCAGAAGGTAAATGCCTTGTTCGACAACGGTTCTTAATGTAAACTAGTTTCTGAAACATTAGTTGATGTGCTTGGTCTAGAAACCTATGATCTAGTGTAACCAAGTTCACTAGTATAGTTGCAAGGGAAAAATATTATGAGAATCACTCAAAGATGTAAAATCAAGTTTGCCATTAGTTCCAGCTATGTTGATGAGGTAGAATGTGAGGTTGCACCATTGGACGCATGTGGAGTGATATTGGGTAGCCCCTACTTGTGGGATATGGATGCTACCTTCTATAGGAGAGAAAACAAGTACCACCTAGTCAAGGTTAGTAAGGCATACATCATCAGATCACATCAAGAGAGAGAGAGAGAGAGTACGAATCCTTTAGCAGTGAAACAAGGGCAGACAAGCCGGAAAACAAGCCACCTTCGTCAGTAATGGAATGGTGGATATGTGGAGGAAAATAGAGGCCTTGTGATTCTATCTCCTTAATGGTCCATATTTTGGGGACCAAAAGCCTTCAAATGGGGAGGTGTGATCCGAATTGGATCTTGGAAAATATTTGTAAATGTTGTAAATACACATGTTTGCTTTATTTCATTTTATTTTGTCTTCTGGTACAATGGGAAGGTGAAACGAACAATTTTGATTGTTGGCCTTCCAAGAGCATCCCATTAAAAGTAATGAGAGCGGAAGTGAAGAAGGCAGGAAGGAAGGGAGATGCAAGGAGAAAGAGGGAAGGACAACAACAAAAATGGGAGCTCAAAGAGTGTAGCTTTCTCAAAGTTGAGTGGACGAAACAGTTAATGTGTCTGCTCACTCTGAACAAGGGTGTCTTTGAGCCTTGGTCTCTGCAATTTTCTATTTTTAGTGAGTAGCAATACACAGACACTGCGTATAGCTCACCCCATTTTATTTTTCTCCTTAGCATAATAAAAGTCCCATTTAAATGTTGAATCTATGTGTTATTGCAATCTATGTTTTAGGAATTTGGTTTTGATTTATGACAATGTATGCATACTTTGTTGAAGTTTTTTTTTAGCCTGTAGCACTCGTCCAAAGCGTTCTCTCGTTGTTAGGGCGAATTTAAACTTGTCTGGGTGAATTTAAACATACATGGTCGAACTTATACTTACCTAGGCGAATTCAGAGACCCATGGGAATTTTTCTTCATTGTTGAACATCTAAATTTGTCCCTTGTATTTGTTTATCTGTTGTGGGGAATAAAATCACCCCTAGATGTTTTTTTAGTTGTTCAGGGTCACCAAATCACCCGACAAACTTTTTCCTTCGTTGTTGAAGATCGAATCCGCCTCTAGATATTTTTTTTCAACTGTTGGTCGACCCATTCCAACTAGGTTACTCTTGAAGTCGATTTGTCTTCATTTGGTCGACCAGACCATCAAAGAATTCGATCGATATTTCTTTTGGTCAACCCGACCATAAAAACATTCAACCAAGATTTCCTTTGGTCGACCTGACCATCAAAGAATTCGACAGGGCTTTCCTTTGGTCGAGTTGATCATTAAATAATTCAACTGGGCTTTCCTTTGGTCGACCCAACCATCAAATAATTCGACCGGGCTTTCATTTGGTCGACCTGACCATCAAAGAATCTGGCCAAGCTTTCGTTTGGTTGACCTGACAATCAGATCATTCGACTAGGCTTTCATTTGCTTTACCCAACCATCAAAGCATTCAACCGGGGTTCCATTCGGTCGACCTGATCATCGGAGCATTCGACTAGTCATCCATAAGGCTGACTCGACTAGTGGGTGGTCGATTGGTTTATTATTTGGTCGACTCGACTGATTTGTATATTGCAAGGATTATAACCAGACAAAGAAGATTGAGATAGAAATAAAAATTTTATTCCGCAGTAGATTTTGTGTTGGTGAGACAGACTGGTCGTAGGACTATCATTTACGGATCATAGACTTATTGGGTGGTCAAGGCTCTGGTTGTGCAAGGCATTGAGTAGGCTAGAAAAGAAAATGACATCGCTACCCAGGCCATCAATATTTTGGGGGGGGAATTCAACCTCTTTTGTCGATCCCAATTTGGCATCAAAGTCAGAGTGAGGTATAAGAAGCTGAACTAGAAGAAGACCAACCAAAACCAGAGTGACTAGAGTCCCCTTGGTTCGCATGAATGTCCTATTCAAATTAGCAATGATGAAGACATAAATGAGGACATAAAGGATAACACAAATATGGAGCATGGTTTTGAGACCCTTGGTAACAACCAGGTATGATATGTTTAGAGGAGCCTACATTTCTTTTTGACTTGTCGTGACTAAGTAGATTGTATATAGTTAACTTAGTCTATGGCTCGTAGAAATTTATTTTCTTTAGATGTATTAGGCTTTAGTTGGTCAGGAAAGTATGGGCCTTTTTACTTTGATCCTTTCTTCTCTGAGTTTGTACCTGGTTTAGATGGATAGACAATCTAAATTCAACTATGTGGATAATCATGACTCTTTGATGATGAACCTCAGATGATTCATGTGGAGGGTTCTGGTTTCCTTTCTGGCAGACCCTCTCTGCACGTCTTGTACTTTTACTATTAATATCTAGTAATACAATGACTCTCTTTTAGCTTAAAAGAAAAAAACATTTTGTGTCTTGTTGGAAATTAAACAATTCACCTTGAAGAAGAATTAAACATTACATGGCATTAATAGTTATAAGTTTTCACAATTACAATCCAAAATAAACGATTTCATAAAACTAAAGTTAAACAGTATATGGAAACTCTAAATTCTAATGAGTGATGCTTCTTAAATTTAATTTAAAAACAGAGAAATCATTAGCGTACTTATAATACATTTTAGAAATCAATCAATCAACAACATCAACATGATTTGAAAAAACACAATATACATGTGTGTTATATTGTTTATAGCGCACTTGTACGGTTGTTACATAAAAATGCATCGAGAAACAATTTAATTGGCAAAGTACGTATGAAAACTTCCATAATTAAAGTTTTTGAGAGGTTGTGCTTTGTGGAGGAAATCACTCTTTCGTGCCTCTCATAATTTAGCACATGGACTCGATCCTTTGCCACTTCCTCTATGCTCTACCTCGCATCTCCTCCTCCATGGGTCGCTCAATTTTCTCCAAGATACCATCCTCGTTATTCTTGTAGCCATAATATGAACTGCTATCAATTCACTTGTAAATCACATACCTACACCTACCCTTCTTCGCCTCAACGGGGATTATCAAATAGCTCTTTTAGGATGGGGAGGAATTTCGTAGCCCTAAAATATCTGTAACTGAGACCCTTGTCAGGTGGCACTAGGAAAATCAACTTCAGTCCCTTCCAAGTCTAACATCTTGGCCCCTACTTTGGCATAATTAGGATTGCAAGCTCTATGATCAAAGCTTCCCAGTTCCCCTTTACCTTATTCAACAAGAAAGGACCCTGGTTGATGTCTTAATTATAACATTGTGTCAACCTCAAGAATGACCTAAGGTCCATATTGTATATTTAATAGAAGTTAAGAAGCACATTTGAAAAAACAATCGATGATCCATAAGCTTTGTCAGCATGCCTTGTCCCTAAATATTAAGCATTTCTTTGGCCTTGACCTTCTCCTCCATGAGATCCTCACCCATGTAGTTACTAAGTAGCTCACATTTCTTCTTCTCTACAACCATGCACTTGATCGATTTCTCATCCAGAAGGGGCACATGGGAAACAAACTCTCGCTCTCTCTATTGTTGGTTTCCCATATCTAACTCTCCCATTTCTTCTTCCACGTCCTCATATTCCTTGAATAGGACTGGATTAACGACAACAACCTCCCCACTCTTAATCATCAACCTAGCCTCCCTGTAAATAAACTCGAACCACTGCCACTCCCTCATCTATATGACCCACATCTCCTCATCTGCGAGTCACTCGACTTTCTCCAGGATATCGTTCTTGTCATCTCTATTTCCATAATAATTGGCATCAATTCGCTTGTAAATTGCATACCTAGACCTCCTCTTTTTCACCTTGGAGATGCTTATCGAATAATTATTTTATGTTGGGGAGGACTTTCCTAGCCACACTTGTACAATTAATTGATGGAAGATGGCATGTTACAATCTTCTAGCAACCAATTGTACAAGTGTGGCTAGGAAATTCCTCCCCGATGTCAAAGAGCTATTCGATAAGCTCCCCAAGGTGATGAAGAGAAGGTCTAGGTATGTGATTTACAAGCAAATTGTTGTCAGTTATTATGGCAACAAGGATGATTAGAACCGTTTCTTGGAGAAAGTCGAGCGGCCCGCAAAGGAGGAGATGCAGGCCAGAGCGTTGAGTGAGTGGTAGAAAATTGAGTCTATCTATAGGGAGAAAGGTTGAAGATCAAGAGTATGGAGGTCGTTGTCATTAATCCAGTCTTATTCGAGGAAGATGAGAATGTGGTAGAACAAATGGGAGAGCAGAACAAGGGAAACCAACATCAAAGAGAGTGAGATTTTATTTCCCATGTGCCCCTTCTGGATGAGAAAGCGATTGAGCACATGATTGTGGAGAAGAAGAAACATAAGCTTCTTAGTAAGTACATGGGTGAGGATCTCATGGAGGAGCAGGTCGAGGCCAAGGCAATACTTAATATTTAGTGATAAGTCATGCTGACAAACCTTATGGGTCTTCGGTTGTTTTTCCAAATTTGATTCTTAACTTCTATTAAATATACAATATGGATCTTAGGTTATTCTTGTTGACACAGTGTTATAATTATGACATCCACTAGGGTCCTTTCTTATTGAATGGGGAAAAGGGGCACTGGGAAGCTCTAATAATAGAACTTGTCCTTAGTATGCCAAAGTAGGGACCAAGATGATGGACTTGGAAAGGAACGAAGTTGATATGCTTGGTGCCATCGGCAAGAGCCCCGGTTAAAGATACTTCCGAACAACTAAATTCCTCCCCATCCTCAAAGAGTTGTTCAATAAGCATCCTTGAGATGAAGAAGAGGAGGTGTAGGTATGTGATTTACAAGTGAATTGACGCCAGTTCATATTATGGCCACAGGAATGATGAGGTTGGTATCTTAGAGAAAGTCGAGCAGCCCGTGAAGAAGCAGATGCAAGGCAAAGCATCGAGGAAGTGGCAGAGGATCGAGTCCATGTGCTAAATTATGAGAGGCACCGAAGATTGACCGATGTTTTTGCCTCCGCAGAGAAAAACCTCCACAAAATTTAATTGTGGAGGTTTACATAAGTAGTTTGTGAATTTAATTGTGAAGCATAGAGCACCTGATATGGGGTGTCAAAGGAAATGCCCTACTATTCCAAATCGGACAATATTTTTTCTAGTGCGGTTTTTTTAATGCCACTGATTCATTTGTTAAAAATTATTGCACCGCCAAGTTAAGTTTTTTGTGTCATATTTTGAGAGGTGCACTTGGTTAAATGGAACGCACCGGTGCTTTTGTGTTAAAAAAGCACGCACATGTTGCTTACTGAGCATTGTCTTTTGTAACGCATTGGGTGCAGGGCATTTAAAAGGACGCATAGATTAAGTATGGTAAAAACTAGATCCATCAGTTGTGGTGCTTACTATGAAGTTAGCACAGGACGCAATGCCCCAGGGCGAGATGAATCGAAACGGTGCATTGCGTGGAGTCAAAAAAAAAAATGAAAAAAGTCCCAAATTTCAAGCTAAATTCAAATTTAAATGGATGAAAATGAAAATGGGAAGGTAATAAACAAATTACGTGGACTCTTATGCCCTGAGGAGGCATGGTTTCTCCGTTGAGAGGAAATGGAAATTCGTGGTAATTTACAAAAATTAGAAATGTGTGGAATCTATCGGTGGAGCTATCCAAATCACCAAGGAGCACCGGAAACAAGTCATCCTTGAAAATAGAGTGAAAAACAATGCTTGCTTGAGAGTTTGGAAGCACAGGATGAGGTGTCATAATGAAAATCAATCTGGTATTTTTTTTTATTTACCCTTCTGCCTTGCGCCAGAGGACAGTTTTATGCACTAGTTTGTAAGATTCAACGACACCGATGCGCTTTGATGGGTGCTTGTTATTTTTGTTATAACTCATGATGGTTTGTTCGAACATATAAGCATTGGTGCATTATGTTTTAGTTGTGCACTAGTGCTTATGTACTGTAAAGGTGTATGGAAAAAAATCTCTGTAAAAACCTTCGATCGCCTGATCTGTTAACAACCTCTACTATAAATAGTGACTGTACATTTGAAAATTTAAGCATCGGTGTGGTATGTTTTAGGTGCGCACCGGTGAATATGTACCTTAAAGGTGCACCAGTAAAAAAACCTCTGCAAAAACATATGGTTGCTCGTCTTCGCTAACAACATTCGTTATAAATAACTAAGGGATAAATTTTGGGGGGAGGTTTCGTAAAAACATCCACTAGATGTGTTCTCCTTATAGTGAGGATAAAGAAACCACCTACAAGTATAAACTAAGTCATAGTGATAAGCTCTCATTTTTGTATGAATTGAGCATACCCATGCTCATATGAGTATCAAGTCAAATCTCAAATGTAGCCATGGCATCAAGATAAATAGATATGTCAAAAATACAATTGGATCATCTTAAAATGTGATAAAGGGATAGGTCATGGTACATTAATACATCTCCTAGAATAGATGAAGTGATATAACCCAAAAGGGGCACAAGATCTAGAATAAAAGAAATTGAACATGGAGGAAAACCTGACGTGCAAAGGCTAAATGACATGTTAAATGGGAGTCATGTACATCCAAAATAGTTCAAACCAGAACACAGGACACAAACAACCTTAAGTACAAATCTCCTCAATGGGGTAACGATTCGAAGTCAACCATGGGAGAAACCATATAGTTAATAATATAAGGTGATAATAAATTTTAGATACAAGTTGTCCCACCAAGAAGGACAATGGGTACCAATTTACGAGTATAATCCTATCAATGTGAATGAATGATATGAATTTGAACACTAGAATGAATCATCCGATGAACACTCAAAGATTAAAAGTATTTTTGAATGTGACGTAGACCACCAATGAGGAAAATAGACACCAAGGTACTGAGCCTCTAGATCAACCTCTTTAGAAACTGCGTCATGATTGAGAGGGATGGACACATTAGAAGGAAAACAATAATGGAGTCCATCCAATCAACATAAGGTAATAAATATATTGATATGATGTATAGACAAAGATTCAATACTAAGAAAAATCCAACACAAGGATGTGATAAAAGAAGTTATGGGATGCAAAGTAATAACAAGGATGGACTTGGATAGTGACCACGATGAATGGAACGAGGACTAGTAACTCCACCAACTATCGAGAAGGTGTCAATCAGATGGAGTTAAGGAATACAACAAGTGCAAACTCAACTCAATGACTGGAAAGGGTGTCGAGAGAGCCCCTCACGGTGACATGGATCGTGGTGATGTTTGTTCATGTGTTCTTTGTTGAATGGGACCAACAAAATGTGGTGTTGGAGGATTATCCAAACAATGTGACGGATTTAATAGAGACCCATACCCCCCTTCCCCAACCCGATTCTACCTAGGGAAACATGGGTGAGAAGTGTTCTTTTTAAGTTTTATGTTTCTATATATAGCTTATTTATTTATTTATTCATGTAATACATTTCTTGGGGAAACTCACTAAGCACTTCCCCTCACTATGAGGATGGCACCAATTATAAACCAAATTCTGTAGAAGTTCAACGCTTTCTCATGTCACTTACACGAATAGAACATGGGTGGGGAGGATAATGCTCCATCACACAACCACTTAAGATAAACCCAGATGACTTTTTGACTTTTAGATATACCCAAACTAACTATTAAAATTATGTGGTCTTAACATATATATTCCCTTATAAGCCATCATAGTCTAGTGGGGGACCATGACAGCCAAAAGAGGGTGGGTATAGATGCAGGCCAAATTTGCAATGAGCCAGATAAGACGAGGACCATGTGGTCATGATGGAGACACTCTATCATATGGTTCATACACTGCTTGAGGTTGTTTAGGAAGTGGGCATGAACACTATGAACAATAGGATGGTTGAAACTTTATTAAGGCTCTCACCAGCTTGGATAGGCATGATGAAAGGGTTTGCTAGGGATGGCTTGGGGGCTTGAGGTCATGATAAAAAATCCCCAACAGGAGGAGGAGAAGTAGAAGACCTACTTGGTCATGATTTCATGGAGGGCAGAACACAACTAACATTACTAACCCCTTAGGGGCACTTAGTTTCGATTATGCATATGATGAGAAAATGCCCCCATTGTGTATCAAGGTGTGTTTTTTAAGATAAAAAAAAAAAAAAAAAAACTTTATTTACAAAAAATATTATATATATGGATATACATTTTGTCCTACATCTAAGTATGTGTTCTTGATATGTTTGAATGGTTTGGTAAATAACATATTATATTTACATTCACAATTCTCATCACTTAACATTTAATGAGATAAATGTCAATCCAAGATTTGATTCACAAAATTATCAACATACACAATATGAATCCTTGGTATACGAGTGAATGTAATGAATTCAAATTGTCTAGATAGAAGTCACACATGTAAATATGTCTTGACGAGACGAGAATTACACACAAACATAATCATTGTTCAACTACGCAACCAGGAGTCGAAAATAAAAGTGAACACCCAAATGACAAATAAAAAGGGCTACAACATCAACTAAAGAACTGATCATTGCTTTGTATTCTCCTTCATTGGTCATGGAAAGATCAATGCATACACCACTAGAATAAAAAATCATGTGGGAAGGTGAGTAAAAGTCTCATGAAACAAAGTCTAGATTATGTGTCCAACAACTTGACCCATTAGCAAACAAAATGTGAAAGAAGCAAAAGTCAATATCGGAAAAACATGAATGAAAAATGAGGATCATACACAAACCAAGCTGGAAAAATAACCCAAACGAAACTATACATTATACTAACTAGCATGATGTGTTTGTTCAAGTGTAGAACATCATTGATTATGTCCCATTGGTTGGTTCCTTGACAAGGGTGCCTTCATGATCAACTAAATCATATGCCCCTTGTGTAAATAACATTTCAAAATGTAGGGGATATGCCATAAAGGTTCATTTTTTTAGGTTTGAGATTCTCTTTGGCCTTGTCATACACAAGGACAAGGTCACCTTTAATAAAATAGCAAGGCTTATCATATCAATCACAATAAAGCTTGGTTTATTTCTTCACTACCTCAATATAGGTCAAGGTAGGATGAAACTTCTAAATAAATGTTAGTAAGAAAAGATCTTGCTCCATGAACAATAATGGAGGACAAATTTGATAGCTAATTGAAGAGAATGAATTTCACACTCAAACAAGAAAAACACTTCAATTCCAAAACTATTTCAATCTCATTTAAAATACTCACACAAGCATGAAATAGTATGTGGTTTGATGGCGAGGAGGAGATTTTTCTTAGGGTTACTGCATGTCAATACTAAGACCTAAGTGTCATTCCTAAGCTTTTGTCCTATGGCTCAAAGACACAAATCATGACCTTGATATGGTGGACTATGGGGAGGATGATCTCATGAGTATGTCACATATCTTTTGGTCACATGAATAATTGTTGGATATCTAGAAGGCCACCTGAGACTTTAAGGAGGTAGAAAATGTTCCTTTCAAACCCTTAGATCCTATGCCTGATCTAGATTATTTTCGGAACGAAATCAAAGCAGAGATATTACAATGAAATACACACAAATATTGCTAGAAACAAATAAACAAAACAATACATGATTTCTACTAATGAAACAAATGTACGGAGACTCTAAAAATATAGAGTGAATGAACTCGCTAGAATGGTGGCAACTTATCTCTGAGAAGCGATGTAACAACTACGCTCATTCGCAAGAAGATGAGTACAATGAGGCTTTGAAGGCCTTTTTATAATAAACATGAATGCCAAAACCCTAGACATCCAAAAACCTAACCCTAGAAGATGAAGCGCCAAAAGTCATGTGGGCCCCATTGGGGTAAGTTGGTACATCAACTTCTCGGGGTCGTAAATTTTGTATACGATATTCATTTTAGGCGTGTGATAGCCCGTTGGAAAGGTCTTTTTTTGTAAATATGAAATATGTCGTCAAACTTCGACTATATTTACAATTTGATTGTGACAAGCCAAGAAAACACTGTTTAGGGCCCCAAAACAGCCCTGGAAGTACATAAAGATGTACTAACACGAAAACTTCCAAAATAAGCCAGTTGGAATAGTTGGGCAGCCACCATTATCCTCCTAGATGTTGTGTAGGGCTTCAGGACAGCCCCAAAAGTGTAGAACCCACAATTACAAATAAATGTCCCCATTACAGAGAAACGTGTTGAACTGAAAATTGTCAAGATGAGCTAGTTGGAATTTGGAACAGATGGGTAGCCACCAATATCCACCTGGATCAGTCCTCCCCCCTTACGAAGAAATGGTATCCATTGTGTTGAGTGACTGGGGAAGAGGGGAAAGTGTTTGTTGAATCTGAATCTTGGTGAGTTGCGCGTCTTGCTGGAGAAGTTGCGTTGCTTGGTCTGTGGAAGGCTGTCACGAACCTGTTGTTGGTGGGGTTGAATCTGTTCCACCAACCTGTTGTCTCTGGTCTTGACGGGGTATTGTGTAGGCACCATTGTAGGTGAAGAAACAATATCTTCTTTCTCTTATGCAATCTGCTTCTGTTGGATAGAGGGTGTTGAGGTTGCAGTGGCTACAGAGGCCTTTTGTGCATCCTTTGAATAGATTCTGAAGAGGCTGAATTTTGCAGTATGAGAGATTACCTTGCGACACTATTTTGGTGGAACAATAGTCATAACTACCTTTGTTATCCTGTTGAGTTGACCCCCCAACATAATAATGACACTATGGGGTCGAGACTCATAAACAACACGACCTTTCCACATATATGGTTGGCCCAAAATAACATCACAAACGTCAAGAGGGGCAACATCACACACTACCTCGTCCTTAAAGGACTGGATGACATAGGATAGGTGACATTGCTAGCTGACACAAATATCTCATCCCTGGTGAAGCCACCTAATGTTGTATGGTTGTGGGTGTGGTTTTGTCGACAACCCCAACCGTTTGATGACCCCAACTGAGATGAGGTTCTTCTGGCTGCCGCTATCAACAATGAAATGCAATGGGGTCCCTTTCACCCACATCTATGACTGGAAGAGGCACTCCCCTCTTCAGGATCTACTGGTTCTTGTGGTTGAAATAGTAACAGTGGGGTCTGCGTCGATGATCTGTCTTTTTTCATTATTTTCTAGATCAGATTCTGAATTAGGGTTCAGATTCTTGTCTTTGACCTTGACCACCATTGATTTTTTCAAGCGACATTCATCGGTGTTGTGCCAGGCACTTTTGTGGAAGTCACACCACTTCCCAATGTCATTATTCATCTTTAATTTACCCTTCTTTTCCTATGTCTTGGACTAGTTATAGGAAGGTTGTTGGTTAGGGTCGTCTTTATCATGCTTTGGTTGTTGCAGATTTGCAGACCTGAACTCCCATTTGTTCTGGTGCCTAAATTTCTGCTCGATTTTGACAACATATCGATAGGCAGCTCCCAATGATGAGATGTTTAGGAAATCCATTTCAGTTTGGATGTACCTATGTAGAGTCCCACGGTATTTCAAAACCAGATGTCGCTTAGAGTCTTTGATACCCAGCGTGGTGCGCAGGGTATGGAAAGTATTTGTGAACTCTGACACTGTTTGGCTCTTCTCTTGTTGCAATGTGGTCCATCTCATGTACTGGTCTTCCTAGATATCAACAGGGTAATATTGTTCCTTGAACGCATCCACAAAAAAATCCCAAGTGGGCTTGACCCCATATATTCCATATTCATCTGTGGAACTTTTCTCCCAGTAAGTTTCCCACCAATGTTTTACATGTGGGAGAGCCTTGAGGAGTGCAAAGGTGATCTTTTCCCTGTCGGAAAAATTGTGAACAAAGAAATAACCTTCTAGCAGATTTAACCATTTTTCTAAGGCATCCGCATCTATCTAACCTTCAAAGATGGGAATATCAAAATTAACTTGTACCTTGAAGGGAGAAGTTCCTCCAAAGTGGTCGCTTGATGAAGATGTGCTTGTTTCTATCGGAAGGCGTTGAATGATGTGGGAAAAATTCTCCGTCATTTCGTCCCTCTGTCGTGCGAGATCTTTCTCAAGCAACATGTTAATATAATCTTCTACTCCGACATTTTTCTTTTCTTCCACCATGGAGGATTTCTTGGGCATGTGAGAGCGATTGTCCTCAAGAGAGACAAGCTCGAGACCCAA
>SNQJ01S0008979.1:65241-101606 GCA_010110895.2 Picea sitchensis
TAGCTGACACAAATATCTCATCCCTGGTGAAGCCACCTAATGTTGTATGGTTGCGGGTGTGGTTTTGTCGACAACCCCAACCGTTTGATGACCCCAGCTGAGATGAGGTTCTTCTGGCTGCCGCTATCAACAATGAAATGCAATGGGGTCCCTTTCACCCACATCTATGACTGGAAGAGGCACTCCCCTCTTCAGGATCTACTGGTTCTTGTGGTTGAAATAGTAGCAGTGGGGTCTGCGTCGATGATCTGTCTTTTTTCATTATTTTCTAGATCAGATTCTGAATCAGGGTTCAGATTCTTGTCTTTGACCTTGACCACCATTGATTTTTTCAAGCGACATTCATCGGTGTTGTGCCAGGGGCTTTTGTGGAAGTCACACCACTTCCCAGTGTCATTATTCATCTTTAATTTACCCTTCTTTTCCTATGTCTTGGACTGGTTATAGGAAGGTTGTTGGTTAGGGTCGTCTTTATCATGCTTTGGTTGTTGCAGATTTGCAGACCTGAACTCCCATTTGTTCTGGTGCCTAAATTTATGCTCGATTTTGACAACATATCGATAGGCAGCTCCCAATGATGAGATGTTTAGGAAATCCATTTCAGTTTGGATGTACCTATGTAGAGTCCCACGGTATTTCAAAACCAGATGTCGCTTAGAGTCTTTGATACCCAACGTGGTGCGCAGGGTATGGAAAGTATTTGTGAACTCTGACACTGTTTGGCTCTTCTCTTGTTGCAATGTGGTCCATCTCATGTACTGGTCTTCCTAGATATCAACAGGGTAATATTGTTCCTTGAACACATCCACAAAAAAATCCCAAGTGGGCTTGACCCCATATATTCCATATTCCTCTGTGGAACTTTTCTCCCAGTAAGTTTCCCACCAATGTTTTACATGTGGGAGAGCCTTGAGGAGTGCAAAGGTGATCTTTTCCCTGTCGCAAAAATTGTGAACAAAGAAATAACCTTCTAGCAGATTTAACCATTTTTCTAAGGCATCCGCATCTATCTAACCTTCAAAGATGAGAATATCAAAATTAACTTGTACCTTGAAGGGAGAAGTTCCTCCAAAGTGGTCGCTTGATGAAGATGTGCTTGTTTCTATCGGAAGGTGTTGAATGATGTGGGAAAAATTCTCCGTCATTTCGTCCCTCTGTCGTGCGAGATCTTTCTCAAGCAACATGTTAATATAATCTTCTACTCCGACATTTTTCTTTTCTTCCACCATGGAGGATTTCTTGGGCATGTGAGAGCGATTGTCCTCAAGAGAGACAAGCTCGAGACCCAACTTGCTATACTCGGACCTCATTGGGGACATGCACTGAAAAACTACCAAGAGTAGCCTACTTTGATACCTTTAATCTAGATTATTTTCGGAAGAAATGAAAACAAAGATATTACAATGAAATACACACAAAGATTGCCAGAAATAGAGAAATACAACAGTACATGATTTCTATTAATGAAAGAAATGTACAGAGACTGTAAAAATACAGAGTGAATGAACTCGCTAGAATGGTGGTAGCTTATCTCTGAGAAGAGATGTGAAGGCTACGCTCATTCGCAAGAATATGAGTACAATGAGGCTCTAAAGGCCTTCTTATAATAAACATGAATGCCAAAACCCTAGACATCCAAAAACCTAACTTCAGGAGATGAAGCGCCAAAAGTCATGTGGGCCCCGTTGGGGTAAGTTAGTTCATCAACTTCCTGGGGTCATAACTTTTGCATATGATCTTCGTTTTAGGCGTGTGATAGCCCATTGGAAAGGTATTTTTGAGAACTACGCATTACATTATCAAAATCTAACTTCGTATATAGTTTGACTATGGCAAGCCAATAAAACATTGTTTAGGGCCCCAAAACGACCCTGGAAGTACAAAAAGATGTTCTGACATGAAACCTTCCCAAATAAGCTAGTTGGAATAGGTGTGTGGACACCATTATCCACTTGGATGTTGTGTAGGGCTTCAACATAGCATCGAAAGTGAAAAACCCGCAATTACAAAGAAATGTCCCCATTACAAAGAAACACGTTGAACTGAAAACTGTCAAGATGAGCCAGTTGGAATTTGGAACAAGTGGGTGGCCACCGATATCCACCTGAATCAATGCCATTAGTGATAGTTGGAAATCCCTAGGTTAAGGAAGATCAACATCCAATCCTTAGTGATTTCAAAACAAATGGGTGTCTTTACTCTCCACTTGATGGTTGTTAGTATTGGTTCTTGCATCGATGGTCAAGCCAACTACTAGTGGTTTCAAGTCTAAAGGTTACATGCCTATTATCCGTGGAGGATGAGAAGCTTTTACCTGGTCCTTCTTTTCTAGTCGCTTGGAAATTGAAGGACGGTCGAGAATTCCCTAAGGCTAGATAAAATGTATTATAAGTAAGAAAGAAAGGGTAAAAATGGTGCTTGGTTTGGATGTAGGTATGGAGAGGATTGAGGGCTTAATGCAACAAGCCTTGGTGGGTAGATTTACTGGTAATTTTATTAAAGGGGATTCCTTGAGACGGTGGTTGGACATATGATGGAGTAAGGTAGTGTGTTACATACCAAAATTCCATCTTTTTCTTAGGGGTTGGATTGTTTTTTTAATTTAAGAGCACATATACAAAGTTGATTCTTAAACAAAATTGGTTGTGAGGCCCCTCTAGCCTGGTGTTAGCCCAGTGGAAACCAAGTTTTGGTCCCCTTAGAGAACCCATGAATTTATAGCACCTTTAGGTCCTCTTGATGGGTCTTCAACTTCAATTCCGGAACAAGGAAGTTCTCGATTAAATTGGAAGGCATATAGGAATATTTATCACATTGGATAAATGTTTATGGTATTCTTTTGAAAAGAAAATGGCTAGGGTCTTGGTCGAAGTTTATGTGAGGGATGGTTTACCGACAGAACTGGAAATAATAAAAGGGGAAGTGGTACTAGTCCAGGCTCTGGATTATTGGAGGGTCCCATTTCATTGTTCAAGGTTTCACAAGGTTGGTCACTTATGGAAGGTTTGCAAAGTTAAGATTTTTTATTGGAAGCCAAAGCATAAAATGTGGATAAGGAAGTCTGAAGGTCTAGTTTTTCCATCTAAAGAGACAAGTGGGGAAACAAGAGATAGAGTAAATATAGAGAATGAGGTAAAATAAGTTATGGATCCAATTATTCAGGAGCAACCTTATAGGACTGGGCTTTCTCCTACAAAGGAGGACCATATTTATGAGTCAGATCCAATAGCAAGCTGCAATAGTGTGCCTCTTTGTTCGTTTGTTTCAAATAATTTAAAAAATGTCCTTGAAGCGAGTCAACGTGATCTAGTTTCATCTGAGGAGGGGGACTTAGAGTTTATTCCTATGGTAGTTCCTTCGTATCCATAAGTTCTAGGTCAGTCTCATCAAAATTATTGTTCCCCGATAGATTCTTAGCAGATAGTCGAGGGTCTGCCCTCAAGTTTGGGTGATGCAAATGAAGTTTTGTCGCCAACTCAATCTCTTTCAACTTTTTCTACTTATTAGTTGCATCCCATAAAGTCCTCCATAGAGGATGAAGGGGGGCCTAACAGTGACAAGATCAAAACCATTCTAGGTTGGAAGAAAGTCCCATATTTCAAAATAAAATTCAAAGGATCCATTAAAGGTTAAGGAAGGTAAACATAAAACTATCAAAGAGGTTTTAGAGAATAAAATCCCCAAAAATCTATTAAGTAACGATCATCCTTTCTTTCAATGTCATAGGAATAGGGGGGTCCCTCAAAAGGTTATCCCTCAAGAGGATGTTTGCAGTCTATAAGATAGATGTCATTATTTTTCAAGAGATGATGTGTCTAGGTTCCAAAGTTGTATAAATTCTCTACTCAATGTTAAAGGAGTGGAATTTTTGTGCTATTGATGCGCATGGATTATGTGGAGGCCTTATCTATGAATGGAATGATAGTTTTGAAGTTTCTAATTATGTGTTCCTTGTCGTAGGTATAGTTTTAGATGGAAGAGATAAAAGTTTTGATAAGGATCTCAAGATTGTGAATATGTATGCTCCTTATGGTGACATAGTTAAGATTTGCGATAGTTTGAAAGATCAAGGGACTCTAACTGGAGAAAATGTAATTGTGGGAGGAGATTCAAATTTGACCTAAAGATCTAGGGAAGTTTGGGGTGAAGTAGTTAGGCTTGATATGCGGGAAGAATTTTCCTCTCATTTCTTTGAATATTTGGATTTGGTTGATGTCGAGCCTCATAAGGTGGGGCCAATGTGGAGAAATTCACGAAGGGGAAGGGCAAGAATTTTGAAGCAACTTGATCGGTTCGTGGTAGCTAAGAATCTTTCGGAAGAATTCAATCAATATAAGTTGTGGGTTGGATTCGAAGGTCTTTCGGATCATCGACCTATTTTATTACACTTTGATGTTATGCACCAAAAATCCCATGTTCCTTTTAAATTTAATCATTATTGGCTCAAAGAGGAAAGTTTCATAAACCTTCTTTTAAGGGATTGGAAAAAAATGATGAATCATGTGGGATTTCTACTATGAAACAGTTCTCGAATAATTTGTTTTCACTGGAAATATTGGTTGTTGAGTGGACCAGGGAGTAATCGAAGGAAGCACTAAAAGTATTGCAGGAAGTGGAAGATGCAAAATAGAACCTTTTTAAGTAGAACTCTAATGGTTTTTTTTCGGAAGAGGAATTCATAAGATTGAAGGAGCTTGAAGGTAAGAAGAAACAATTTTTTGATAGAGAGGAGGTGGAATGGAGGTTTAAAAGACGAGAAATATGGTTGGCAAATGGCGACAACAACACTAAATTTTTTCATAAATACATGGATCATAGAAAAAATGTTAGTACTATTTGGGAGCTGAGCGGTTTTGATGGTACAAAGGCTTCCTCTTTCAAAGAATTAGTTATGGCTGGTAAATTTCATTTTCAATCCCTTTTCAAGGTGAATGAGGTATCTAATATAGGTGAGATCACGAAGGTAGCTAGGTTGTTTACCATATTCTTTGATGAAGATATGAATGCCAACATAGAAGAAAAGGTTGCTAAGGAAGAACTAAAATCAATTCTAATGTCTTTTAAAAAGTCAAAAAATCCTAGCCTCAACGGTTGGATAGTAGAATTCTATCTTGATTTCTATGATTTCTTGGAAGAGGATCTTCTTAGAGTAATTCAAGAATCAAGTCTTTATGGGAAGTTATTGGGCGCAATGAATGATACCTTCATTGCATTGATCCGAAAGAAGAACGATAATGTCACATTCGAAGAGTTCAACCCAATAGCTCTTTGCAATTTGGTTTACAAGATTATCTCAATGATAATCACCAGTAGGCTGAAATTGTCTCTATCCAATGTCATTTCGAAGGAACAAATTGGTTTCCTTTTCAATAGATAGATACATGATGTTTTTGGTATTGCTCATGAGGGTTTTCACACAATTAAAACAAGGAATAAGGCTACAATGGTAATGAATATTGATCTCTCAAAGGCACATGATAAAGTCAACTAGGTATTCATAAGATTGGTGCTTATGCAAACAAGTTTAAATCTTCAATTGGTTATGATCTAGATTTATGAGCGGAACGAAATAAATAATAGACTAAATACAATAACACGGAGATACAAAGAACAACAATAGATATCCAGTGAACAATAAGTTTTATTGAATAAATAAACTAGGTTGAAACTGTAAAACTGCAAAACTGAAAACAACTTGCTCGAATGGTGGTAGTTATATCTAAGAAGAGATGCGGTTGCTACACTCATCTATCTAAGCATAATGATTACAATGAGCCTCTAGAGGCCCTTTTAACATTACTCATGAATGCCAAAACCCTAGACATCGAAAAACCTAACCCTAGGAGATGGAATGCCAAAAGTTACGTGGGCCCCGATGGGTAAGTTGGTATCTCAACTTCTTGGGGTCGTAACTTTTGCATACGACCTTCATTTTAGGCATGTGATAGCCTGTTGGAAAGGTATTTTCGAGAACTACGCATTGTGGCATCAAACTCTAAATTTGTCTACAATTTTTTTGTGGCAAGCCAAAAAAAAATGTTCAGGGCCCCAAAAGGGCCCTGGAAATACAAAAAGATGTACTAACATGAAAAATTCCAAAATAAGCCAGTTGGATTAGGTGGGCGGCCACCAATATCCACCTGGCAGCTGTGTAGGGCTTCAAAAAAACCCCAAAAGTGTAGAACCCACAATTATAAAGAATTACAGAAGAACGTCCTAAACTAAAATTGTCAAAAGGAATGAGTTGGAATAGGTGGCTGGCCACCAATATCCATCTGGATCAGTCCTCACCCATTAGGAAGCAATGGTATCCATTGCATTGAGTTCCCCCATCAGGTGAGGAAAATTCTGCTAAATTTGGCCCTAGGTGAGCCATTTGCCTTGGTGCAAGAGTTGCCCTACCTTGACAACCTGATAAAGCTAGATCCTCTGTTGGCGAGTGCCCTTGACCTGTGTGTCCACTATCTGATCAATGGATGCTTGTTCCATGCACTCAGGGTTGAGCTCTCTTGGTGTCAACTGTTCTACGATCTTCGAGGTGTCCAATAATGGTGGAAAATATGTCTGGAGGAGGTCCACATTGAACATTGGGTGCAATTCAAGGAAAGGGGGAGTGTTGAGCTCAAAAACATTATCTCCCACAACCTTGGTGATAGTGTAAGGCCCATAGCAAAGTGGACAACGCTTCTGATGGGGCCTTGTAAGGCGTTATTTTTGCAAATGTAACCAGACCTTGTCTCCCACCTGAAACATGTGTGGTACCCGATGTTGATCATGGTGTTGCTTGTACTTAGCATTGGATTTCTGCAAAATCTCATGGACTTGTTGGCAGATGTGTTGAATTCGCTCAATGAATCTGGTGGCTTTGTCGGCCTTAGACTAAACATGGGAAGATTTTGTCTATGTAGTTGCAAGAGGTAGTGCAACATCAATGGGACCCAAGGGTTGGAATCTCAGCCCCACCTGAAATGGGCATGGTCGGTGGAGCTATGGAGATCCATGTTGTAGCTGTGTTGAACAAAGGGAAGACTCTCATCCCATGTACACATCAATTTAGAGTTATAGATGCGCAGGATGTGCACAATCATCCGATTGACGACCTTTGTCTGGCCATCGGTTTGAGGGTGGAAGGTAGTGGATTTAGTGAGCTTGGTGTCCAACCGTGACCAAAGAATCGACCAAAATGTGTTGAGGAACCTGTTGTCCCTATTGGAGATGATGGTCTGTGGTATGCCAAAATGGACCCACACTCGTTCGAAGAAGATCTTGGCAATATCTGTCGCTGCGATGCTCTTCTTGCAGGTTGTGAGAATGGCCATCTTTGAAAATCGATCAACCACCACAATTACACAACCATTGCCTTGCTTGGTGGACGGAAGGCCAGACATGTAATCCATCGAGATGGATTCCCAAGGCCTCTCGGGAGTGGGAAGAGGGGTGTATAAGCCTTGCTTCTTGATGGATGGCTTGGCAATGGCACAAGTAGTGCAAGATATTATATACTTGTTGACGTCCCGTTGAAGTTTAGGCCAATAAAAATGTTTATGTAGAATGGCCACAGTTTTCTCCATGCAAAATGTCCTACCATCCGACTGTAGCGAGCCTCCCAAATCAACTTTGCACGCTCGCTTGCAGGAACACAGAAGTGGCCCGAATGGAATAATAGTTTGTCCTAAATGTCAAAATTGGTGACATTCACAGATGTACCCAAGAGTTGATATGTGGTGGCGAAGTCGAGATCTTGTTGATAAAGTTGGGGCCACTCAGATGCCACATGCCCATAGGAATAGAGCACGGTGGTGAGTGCAGCCATGGGAGGTCGACTGAGGTAGTCATCGACACGATTTGTGCTCCTTGTCTTATACTTGATGTTGCGATGGAACTGTTGTAGGTATGTGGACCACTTATGATGGCGGTTGTTCTGCAACTTCCCCTGTGTTTGTATGAACTGCAAAGGCTTCTGATCAGTGTGGATGATTGTCTCCTTTCCCAGAATKTAATGTTTCCATTGACGACAKGCTTATACAATGGAATGCATTTCCTTGTCATAGGTGGGGTATTTCCATATAGTATCTGAGAGTGTCTCACTATGGTATGCTACCGAATGATCRTGTTGAGTGAGAACTGTGCCTACAACATAAGCAGATCCATCAGTCTCAATCTCGAATGGTTGTTGCAAATCGGGTCAGGAGAGTACTAGAGTTGAGCACAAATGATGCTTCAGATCATTATTATTCTTKCTTTTTTGCCTTCCCCCATGTGAACTTTGCCTTTCCACCTCCCTTGGTCACTTGGCTGAGGGCCCATGCAATATGGGAGAATCCCAACACGATCCGTCAGTAGAAGTTGGAAAGTMCCAAGRAGYTCCGAAGCTCGGTCAATGTGGTCRGGGCTGGCCAATCACGGATGACTTGGATCTTAGTTGGATCCACATGTACCCCATGTTCATCAATAATGTAGCTCAAGTATTGGACCTTGTTTGTGCCAAAGGAGCATATTTCCAAGTTGGAATATAGCTTGTGTTGCCGCGGAGTGTTCAAAACCTACTGAATATGYTGCATGTGCTCCTCCCAAGTTCTATTGAAKATGAGGATGTCATCCAGATATACMACCACAAAAGAGTTGGTGGCGGGTCTCAATACATCATCTATCAACCTCATGAAAGTTGTTGGTGCATTTGTTAGACCAAAGGGCATCACCAKCCATTCGAAGAGACSTTCTTTATATTTGAAAGTTGTCTTCCATACATCAGACGGTTCGATGGGAACCTTGTGGTAGCCRGACTTTAGGTCAATCTTGTTGAAGAATTTGGCCCCCTTGAGTTGTTCAAGAAGGTCATCAATTTGGGGAATTGGGTATCGGTTCCTGACTGTGATTTTCTTTAATGCTATGTAATCAATGCAGAGCCACCAGGTCTTGTCTTTCTTCTGCACCAGTACAATCGGGCTTCCACAAGGGGAGGAACTGGGTCTGATGTGCCCCTTTTGAAGCAACTCTTGGATCTGACGCTTGATTTCGTCATTTTCCATTAGTGAACGATGATAAACTGATCCATTAGGTAGAGGTGCATCAGGGGTAGATCAATTGGATGCATGACTTGGCATTGCGTCAATACCTCGATGGGTGAGGAGAAGATGTCTCTGTACTCTTCCATGATTATGTCCACTTGCTTCTGTTGCAAAGAGAGGCTCTGTGTAGAGGTCACGGATGTGGCAACAAACTTTTGCTTACTGTGAGCACAGATCACAAAGGATATGAACTTCCCGGTCTATGAAATAACCTTACTGCATTGCTTAGCAAATATTAAAGAAATAACTATAGGCGACGCTACCTCTGGTATCCTATACAATTGCCTACCCAAAGTAATAATAACACTGCAGGGTCTAGACTCATACACAACATGTCACTTCCACAAATATGGTTGTCCTAAAAGAACATCACAAACTCCGAGGGGATAAATATCACACAGTACCTCATCTTTGAAGGGCTTGGTGTCGTAGGGTAGATGACATTATTGGCTGGCGTAGAGACCTATTCCTTGGCGAAGCCAACCAATGGTGTAGGGTTGCGGGTATGGTGCCATCGGCAAGTCCAACTGCTTGATGACCTCTGCTGAGATCTGGTTCTTCTAACTGCCGCTATCGATAATGAAATGAAGCAGAGCCCCCTTTACCCACATTTGTGAGTGAAAGAGGCATTCCCCTTCCTCTAGTTCTTTTGGTTCACTTGGCTGGACTTTGGTGGTAGCGACAGTGGCGCTGGGTTCGACATCGATAATCTGCTTCCCTCCTTCTGGATTTGATTTAGAGTTAGAATATGCCTTTGACTCGAAATATTTCAGCTCGGCCAATAATGACTGCTTGAAGCGACATTCTTCGATGTTGTGCCAATGGCTTTTATGGTATTCACACCACTTTCCCATGTCCTTCTTCAAATTCTCATTAGCCTTCTTGTGTTGTGTCTTGGATTGGTTGTCCTAAGAGTGGCCATCTTTTCTATGTCCCTTGTTTTGTGGGTTAGGGCCACCTTTTCCCTGCTTCGGATGTGAGGAGTTTTGCAGATCCAAACTCTCACCTCTTCTGCTTAAATTTATGCTCGTTCTTGACAACATATCTATAAGTCATACCCAATGATGCGATGTTCAGAAACTCCATTTCTGTTTGAATATATATATCCAGACAACCGCGGTATTTGAGTACCATATGTCGTTCATAGTCTTTGATACCCAATTTGGTGCGCAGGGTATGAAAAATATTGGTGAAATCTGGAATTGTTTGGTCCCTTTCCTGACGCAGGGTGGTCCATCTTGTGTACTAGTCCTTGTAGCTTCCAACAGGGTAGTATTGTTCTTTAATGGAATCCATGAAGGAATCCCATGTGGGGGCGACCACAAATATTGAATATTCCTTTATGGCCCTTTTCTCAGAGTAAGTATCCCACCAATCCTTAACATGGGGGACGACCTTGAGGAGTGCAAAAGTAATCTTTTCCCTATTGGAAAAATTGTGGACCGAAAAATACCCTTCGAGCAAATTCAACCATTTATCTACAACATCCACATCTATCAATCCTTCAAATAATGGAATATCAAAATTTACTTGTACCTTGAAGGGGGTTGCATCGCCGCTTGATGAAGATGTGTCTCCTGTGGGCAGTCGTTGAAGGATCTATGCAAAGTTGTCCATCATTTTGTTCCTTTGTCGCGCAAGGGATTCCTTGAGAAACAATTTAAAAGGATCTCCCACTCCATCATATTTCTTCTCTTCCCCCTTTAGTTGTTGTCTGGCTCGACGTGACCGATCTTGCAAAGGCTTGACAGGTTCGAGTCCCAACTTCTTGTACCCAGATCTTGTCGAGGACATGCACGAAAAAAAAAAAATGAAGAGCAAACTGCTCCGATACCACTGATCCAGATTTATGAGCGAAACAAAATAAATAACAGACTGAATACAATAACACAGAGATACAAAGAACAACAACATATATTCAATGAATAATAGTTTCTATTGAATAAATAAAATAGGTTGAAACTATAAAACTACATAACTGAAAACAACTTGCTCGAATGGTGGTAGCTATCTCTAAGAAGAGATGTGGTTGTTGCGCGCATCTTTTTTAGCATAGTAATTACAATGAGGCTCTAGAGGTGTTTTTAACAATACTCATGAATGTCAAAACCCTAGACATCCAAAAATCTAACCCTAGGAGATGAAACGACAAAAGTTATGTGGGCCCTGATGGGTAAGTTGGTACCTCAACTTCCCAGGGTTGTAAATTTTGCATACGACCTTCGTTTTAGGCGCATGGTAACTCGTTGGAAAGGTCTTTTTGACAACTACACATTATGTTGTCAAACTCTAACTTTGTCTATAGATCGACTGTGGAAAACCCAAAAAAACATTGTTTAGGGCCCCAAAATGGCCCTGGAAATACATAAAGATGTACCGACATGAAAACTTCCAAAATAAGCCAGTTGGATTGGGTGGGTGGCCACCAATCTCCACCTGGTAGTTGTGTAGGGCTTCAGACAACACCGAAAGTGTAGAACCCACAATTATAAAGAATTACATAAGAACACACTGAACTAAAATTGTCAAAAGGAGCCAGTTGGAATAGGTGGGTGGCCACCAATATCCACCTGGATCAGGTTAACTGGATTATGGGTTGTCTTGAATCAACTAATTTTGTTGTAATGATCAATGGTTCTCCTTTAGGTTTCTTTCGGGTTTCTAGGAGCCTTAGACAATGATGCCCACTATCTCCCTTCTTGTTTCTACTAGTAGCAGAGGGGCTAAGCAAACTAATAGCAACAACAAGAAATGATGGTTTTATAAGGGGTGTAAACATTGCAGGTTCTATTGATGTAATACAACTGTTGTTTGTAGATGACATTTTACTTTTTGGGAGAAGAAACCTAAGGGAATTGAAATACTTCTAACTCATTTTAGAATTGTTTTGTAAAGCTATAATAATGGAGATTAATTTGAATAAGTTTTGCATTATGGTAAATGGTGTGAGCCTAAATTTGGAAAGGAGGATTCCATAGACTCTTCCCATGAATATTGAGCCCCTTGAATATGGTGTTAAATACATAGGTTTCCATATAAAACCAAACAAGTAAAGGCAAGTGGATTGGCACTTGCTAATTAAAAATATTGATGAGAGGATTTCATGTTGGTGTCATAGGTGGTTGTGAAGGAGTGGTGTTGGTCAAATCTATTTTAGAAAGTATCACGGTCTACTGGTTACATATTCCAACATGTATTTTGGATAAGATTTGAAATAAGTGTTTCAGGTTCCTTTGGACATGTAAAAGAGATTTAGAAGGAATCCCTCTTTTCAAATGGTCCAAGTTAGTCAAGCCTAAGGATTTAGGTGGATAGGGATTGAAAAATTTGTAAGTGTTTGGACAAACCTATTGATTCACATTCGTTGATCAGCATTAGAACATACATGCACATCCTTGGTCTTTTTCTCTTGTTTTTCTTTTCTCCTCGAATCTCCCTTACTTAGTTGTTTTCTCCTTTCAAATGTGGATTGCGGATCACACCACTATCAAATCCCTAGGTTCGCAAACCTACAAACTAATGTATCTATACTTAGTCATTTTTCTTCTTTTATCCCAACACTTAGTCATTTTTTCGAGCAATGGGGGAGTCCCATTGCAAGAGACCAACATGTTCTTGTCCCACAATTCTCTATGTCCCTTGTCCCACAGTCGCGCAAAACTCAGAACAACCAATCTATATTTGTGTCCTTCAAAATGCACCTTTTACATTTTTCATACTTAACCATTTTCTTAGAATGCAGATGTGGGTCACCCATCTATTTCACTTACCTTTCCCCCCCTTTCTTGTGTCTTACAACTCATAGTCCTGCGTTCTACAGAATGACCCTCTCACTATCGCGACTCACATAATGACCTTTTCCCATACTTTTTTTATTTTTTCACATTGTGGATGCGAGAGTCAATCCCTTTCACCTTTTTCATTCCCCATGTCTTGTGTCCCGCATCCTGCAATACTACATTCACCATATTGCACTCACCATTCCTCTTTTCGCACTTCCATACTTAACCATTTTTCATCTTCCACGACATCACATCACCATTTCCCAATCACATTTATTTCTCCCACCACGTCAACCGCCACTTGTGTGAACATAATGTCATTATTAAAGTGGCGAAGATTTCATAAGCCTTGTAATAAATTCAAAATCTCATCGAGCAAGAAGCCAACTTTGAAATAAGAGTTACAGTGATAAATCATCAAGGAAATACGTGGTAAATTAAATAAAGGACTAATATGCCAAGCTGTAAAATGTTATATCGACAACAACGCCACCTATTGATAATACTAGAAAACAGTGTAAATAATGTCAAGTAGGAGAAAATAGTTGTATTGTGGAGATACACTAAATACTCTCGGACGTGAAGACCACGAGTTCTAGTGGTCACGAGCTTAAAAGTACTAGAAGTCCCTCCCTCCTACCGAGAAGAAGACAAACCAGGTTTGGACCTCAGGCATAGCTCTGGCTGGTTGTGTCCTGGAGGTGACATACTTCAAAGGGCTAGTTATGTGTTACGCAAATAAATTCAATTTAGAGATGAGAATAATTCAACTTCAAGGGAAACAACCTATCTCCTTAGCTCCTTCAATGTTCACAAGAATGCCACAACTCATGAATCCCACCATGCAATTCAAGGGTGAAGAAGCTAGAAAATTCCTCAAAGAACACAGTGGAGGAGAAGAGCTCCTTAATAAGTATTTGTCCAACCCAAGAACTAATACTAATGCTTCTAAGATTAAGGTAAGTTCCTTAAAGTATCCCTACAAGGAATTTTCCTAGTTGTTTGCTCATGTAATTGGTTTGGAATCCACGACCTCTATGTTGAGAAATATCATTTTTATCCTCCATTCAGTTGTGTATGAAGACACCCTCATTGATTGGGGTCGCATTATTTCCAATGAAATTTCATTTCAACTGGGTAGTCTTAAAAGAACCCAAAATTTTTACGTGACATCTTATTTGATCTTCACCATAGTCTATTGCCATGTTTTCGAAGACTTGTCGAGGGAAAGAAGAGTTGAATTCAAGGTGGAGCCAATATTTGCTTGGTATCTAGCCTTATGGAGGCACAAGGCTCAATTTTATTTTTACCTGGCCCACAACAATTTTATCTCTGAATTTATAAAATTAATCTTCGGCCCTAATACATCAAGATTGTCACTCAAAGTTGCCACCTTTCTCTCAGAGAAATTAATTTTTTTAACCACTGAGGATTTCAATATCATAAGGTTACTTAGCTTCCAAGAGAAACCTCTTTTGCTCCCTTTCTATGTATCAGATATGCATTTTGTTATAGAAGTATGCAGACAATACAAGTATTGGGCTCATTTCTTTCATGAGAAAAGAAAAAAGTGATTCATCCCATTGCCCTAGAGAGTCAGAGAAGTTGTTGTAAAGCACATCTCTCATTTGGATGAACTTGTGGATCAATTTAACCAACTTGGCCTAAAGGAAGTTGAATGCGTTGAGGGTTTCGACCCTAATGATTTATGTACTGCACTTATGTCCCTGGTGGGATATTCCTCTTATTTCACTAAGATTGAACGGTTTAAAGAAGGAGGAGGGGATAATTTGAATCTCCCCGAGACCTCAATCAATGAAGTTTTGAATGATATAGAAGAATCAACTGGCAATAATGAGTGCTATCAACTACAAGGCAGAGAAGTAACAAACAAAAACCTCAATTCCCCTGGTGTATCTCAAAGAAGTACCCTGGCAAGAACAAAACCAAGTAGCAGTGATTTGGAAATGAGGAAAACACCTAACAAAAACTCAAATGATGGCGGTGATAAGGACCCAATAAAGAAAAATCTTGAAAAATCCCATGTTGTACATACCTCTGCTAAAAGAAAAAGAGAGACCCAAAAAATGGGACTAGAAATACATGAAATTGAAGAAAGTTCCTGGGCAATGGATGTAGATGAGCTTATCGAAGAACCTAGCTGGTCAAAACAACGATTGCTGGAAACCCAAGAAATTGTTGAAGCTCTGGTCACTCAAGAACCAAAAATATTTGAAGAGGAGTTTGTAACACTTCACCACGTGGCCTACAATAGAAATTCTAAAAAAATGTTAATTGAAAAGGTAAACATGAAAAACAAAAAAAAATGTCTGAGAAATGGAAATCGAAAATCGATTTCCATTGGGTTGCACCTTCAAAGATTGTATAGTTTCATGAGGCAACCGAAAAAGCATTCAAGGAATCCTCTGTAATATAGAAAAAGAAAATGTAATTTTAAAGGAAAAAATAAAGGAATTAGAGGCAACTCTAATTCCAAGACCATTGTTTGTTGAGCCATTAAACACAATTCAATCAACACTTACCTTATAGGATATTCCAGAAAGAAACAATAAGTTAAAAGGTTCATCTAGTTTGTTGTTGGCAGTAGGAAAGTATGTTGGAGATCGAATTCAGAAAAGAATAGATTTAATCCAAGAATTATGGGATCTTGCACATAACTCCACCGACTTTTCAACGAGGATTACACATTTCAAAGAATATCTCCAAGAAGATATGCAAAACGATGAAGGTTTTTACAAGGACGTTGTGGGAACATTTTCGGCTAAAGTTTCAAGTTTAAGTTATACCCACACAAGAAAACAAAAATGATATGATATTAATGGTCTCCATGCATTGCTATAGAAGTGTGATTCCCCATCTATCAAAATTATTTGTTGTAAACAATATTTTAGTGTGTTGCCCACTATATGAGAAAAACTTTGATTGTCCCTATCCGAGTTGTGAAGTATTTGACTTGTGCAGGGAAGTAACTCGCTTTAAAATTTTTGAAGAACATGAGAAGTACTTCACATATCAATTCATGCAAGTGAAGTTTCTTCTTCTATTGGACAACACACTAAAGATTACTTCTTTAGTTGATATTTCCAACACAATGGTGACTTGTACTTTTACTACTGAAGAAATGGGGACGATTGCTACTTGGGGTAAATAAAAATCACAGATACTAGGATGGAACAATCAATGGAGCATTTTTATTTATACGTGTAAGTGCTTTGATTGATCATTGACAAGTTTATTTATTTATTTATTTCTTCCATGTAACCATGCACAAGAAACCTCCAAAGACTTAATCACAATCGACATGCGGTAACCAAGGTAAATTGTTGGCATATACTACATTATGCCTAACTTGCCAGGGACATTGAGTATTAACATATCACATATATCCAATCTGAGGACTTGACCTTGAGACCTCTTATTTGCAATTCACAACACTCAAATCACTTAGGCTTATCCACCAAGTTGATCACTTACAAGCTATGAACCTTGACTCCATACGTTCTTTAACAAGAATGATTAAATTTTGTATGAAAAAGGTGCTACAACCTTGCTAGAGAGCATGATAATACAAAAAGAGGGCCTGTCTCATGGTCTAATGTTCATAAAAAGTGCAATAACTTGCATATTAACTATGATAAAAACGATACCATCCTTCACAGAGGATGTCTAAAAAATTCTACCAATATAGAGCTCGAAAGACACCTAGGAAAATACGAACTTTGAAATACATGTGAAAACTTGAGACTATTTAAAGACATGCTTGATAGAAGCTTCCTCTTGTTCCATTGGAGAAGGCTAGGGGTTTTGTTCGACACCATCCATATCCTCGTCTCCGAGCATTTGGTAAATTATTTCCTTCTCGATATTCTCCTTCACATATGAACCAATGGACATTGAGTGGGCCTAATGGTTAATAACACATGTTTCATTCTAAGAGGTCATAGGTTCAAATCTAGAAGGGGGTAGAGTATGTACACCTCTGTAGACTTTAGTAGTCAAATCGTTGTGCGAAGGGGGTCCCTTGTCCCACAAACAAGGGGGTCTCATATACCAATTTGGTGTTTGGCTTGGTTGTGACCTTAAAATTAGATTATTGTTTTATATAGAAGGAGTTGATCGAGGTTCCCTAGCCAGACTTGATACCTAGTGACACAAAGCAGTGAATTAATTTACGACGACCTCTTGACGACAAACACGATGATGAATATAACAATTTTAGAAGGGGGGCATCAACCAAGGTGACAATGGCTTGGCATACTATCCACTAACCAATGGAAAATCCCTAGATTCCTCCAATTCCAGACCTCTATGCAAAATTCCTATGTTGGCATTGAACAATGGCCTTTCACCACCAAATTTTCACCAATGAACACATAAAAATAGGTTATGATTAATGAATTAACACTATGGTTCCTATCAATTGCTATAAGAATTGAGAGATACCACTAGAAGATTACAAAGCACGAACTAAGGACCTTAGAGAGACAAACCTAGGCAAGATTAAATTGAAGATAAGCCCATACCGTGAAACGTGAATTTACCTCAACAATTGACCAAAAATTCCTCCTAGAAGTTGCGAGACCTGGGCCGTGATGAATCCCCTCTAGACCGTGCTCCTCTATAGATTCTTCAAGGGTGAACAAGCGTGAGACAAGGGTGAACCAACCATCTAGACCAACACTCTCCACTATCCCACCTTCACCTAGTGTCAAATTAAAACCAAATTGTCAGGGTTGATCCCTCATAATATTTGAATTGCGTGGAAATACATATATTACAATGAACCTCAATTTTCGTCCTCTATTAATAAATTTAATTTGCCACTTGGGTGACATGCATAACTTTGCATAGTTCATGAAAAAATTGATTAAGGGATTGGGGAGATGGAAACCCCTCCTTTTACCTTTAATTTCCCACATTCTAAGTAAGAAGCTACATTGGGCAGGTAGTTGGTCTATTGATTCCTTTCTCTCAGGACACGAAAAAACTCTATTGAAGCAGAACAAGTAACCTCTTGCTGGATTTGTTGAATGAACATTGCTAAATTACCCTCAGGCAAAGTGGAGCAATGCATAAGTATGATAATTATTGTTGAATCCCCAATTACAATTAGTTCACTTATATGCCTTGGATCGAGAAGTTGTAACCCTTGGTATAGTGCAAGTGCCTCAACTTGATTGTCAGTGGCTCGACCCAAGCCCCATTCAAAACTTACTTCTTGATTTCCTCCAGGATCAAAGATGATCCCCCTCATGCTTGTCACCCCTAACCTTGATTCCACACTCAATGTGTTACAAATACCCACTTTAACACGGGGGTGAAACATTTGAACCTTACACCTCTTCGATGCAAGAGCAAAGACTTTACCAATTGGTCACATGTTACCCCCCTCTCATTTTTGCATGCCATGAGGAGAGCATGGAGGTGGACCTATATATAATAATAATAATAATATATTTTTAAGGTCACGACCGAGTCAAACACCAAATTGGTGTATGAAACCCCCTCCGCCCAACAATTTAACTGATATAGATTGAAACCCTCTTAGTTAAGTTTTAGAAATAAATAATAGCTACCTTTTATTAAGTTATGTTTTGAGTATTTTATATATTTATGAAGTTCCTCTTCAAAATTAGTTGAAATTGTATCTTACATCTTTTAATAACATATTCATAAATCACTTGAGAAACTATTTCTAGTGGATGTAGTGTAGAAGTTTATGTTTTGGATTTTTTCTGAACATTTTTTCCTACCGATTTTACTCAAAACTACGAAGAATTGTTGAAATTGTAGAGAGTTGTTGAGTCTAACTAAACCCTACTTTTAATTTTATTTTGTTCCCAACTGATTTTANTTTTGCATGCCATGAGGAGAGCATGGAGGTGGACCTATATATAATAATAATAATAATATATTTTTAAGGTCACGACCGAGTCAAACACCAAATTGGTGTATGAAACCCCCTCCGCCCAACGATTTGACTGATATAGATTGAAACCCTCTTAGTTAAGTTTTAGAAATAAATAATAGCTACCTTTTATTAAGTTATGTTTTGAGTATTTTATATATTTATGAAGTTCCTCTTCAAAATTAGTTGAAATTGTATCTTACATCTTTTAATAACATATTCATAAATCACTTGAGAAACTATTTCTAGTGGATGTAGTCTAGAAGTTTATGTTTTGGATTTTTTCTGAACATTTTTTCCTACCGATTTTACTCAAAACTACGAAGAATTGTTGAAATTGTAGAGAGTTGTTGAGTCTAACTAAACCCTACTTTTAATTTTATTTTGTTCCCAACTGATTTTACTCAAATCAAATCAAAGGAAGAATTCTTGAAATCGCAAATTTGAGTCGTTGAGTATAACTAAACCCTACTCTTTATATTTTTTTTAATAAGAAAGAATTCTTGAAATTGCAAACTTGAGTTGTTGAGTCTATCTCGAATTCAAAGAATCAGCATTTTGACTTGTTTTTTCAGGTTATGTTGTTCAAAGGGCGAATACTTCGCCTGGGCTGCTTGACGGACTGCAATTGAAATTGGAGGTAAGAAAATGAGAATAAATAATCAATTCATTGAAGTTGTTATTATGTTTTGAGTGGGAACCCATTGAAATATCAGATTGATTAGGAGATAGGAAATTCTTTATTACACGAAGGAAACTCAAAATCCTCATCTGATACAAGCAGCTGGTGGAATTGGTCGATCATTTCAAAATTTATATTCCTTATTCATTCATTTCTCCCCTGCGCACATTTCAGGGATCAGAGAGAATCAGATCAGCAATAATAGTAATGATGATGAGAATCCAGGAAGACTTAGGCATAGAGGCAAAGGAGGCGGCTGCTCGGGAAGTGGCAAAGCTATTGCCGATGCCTGAGTCCCTCGCATCTATTGTTTCCATTAAAGCCGACTACGCTATTCGCCAACAGGTATGTATGCAAGCAACAGAGTCCACTACTCTGTTTTTCTACAGAGTGATCCTCACAGGTCCCATGACGTGTTTGATTGATTGAGGTTCCATGGATTGTGGACTTTCAGAGCAGAAGGAGAGGGAAACCCACTGAATTATTCCAAGTCTGATAATTTAACTAATTAACTAACTTTAAGGTCTTTTAATGTCCCTATTATGCAGGCGAATGATGCACAGCTCAGCGCAACTGTTGTGACACAGGTACTTTCCCTCTTTTGTACTCTTCTACATAGGTTCTGACTCTGGTATTCCACATCAAAGTTTCAACTTACCACGATCCTTATGCATACCACGATCCTTAGGCCAATGCAATGCGGTGTACACAGATTGGGTATACACAGATGTAGTGTCCTCTTACCAATATAATAATGATCGATTGGTTGCGGGATGAATACAATTGCCCCCCTCCTCTATGGAATGTAGTTGGATACAATTACCCCCCTCCTCTATGTGACGTAGTTGGATACAATTGCCCCCCCTCCTTATTTGACTGTCATTCCAAGGGCTTTCTCCTCTCATCATGCAAGTCCATGACTACTTCTTAATGCTGAAGAAAATTCATCCACAGCGACAATACATGTTCATATGGATACAATATCTGGATATGTTGTGGTTTTTCTACATGACAAGTTAAGCCATGCCAAGTTAAGCCATGCCGGGGAAGGGACAGATTGATTGATTGTCTTGCAGATCAGGAGGACACTCTCTTCAACTGGGAAATGATTTCTCTTTCTTGGCTATAGCCTATAACATCTACATTTCTTCGCTAGTCAACGTGTTATTCTTTTCATATTGCAGGTTGAACAAGCACAAGCTGGCATTGAAGCACTCTCTGCATCTCAAAAGACTATTCAATGGCTTCAAGAAAATTTTATTCTTATTGACAGGTACCCTTTTCTGAAAATTTGATTTGGTCTGATGTGCCCTGATCCAATATTCACCTCTTTCCATTCCTTATTTAATACATAAAAGACAAAATTAAAAGACTTGTAATCACTGTAGCTTAACTGTCGCGGTATTCAGTTCCACCTTCAGTATTGAAACCTGTCACAAAACATACCCATGGACCGCAACACATTACTGTAGATGGTTGTCCTTAAGCTAAAGAGACTAGCTAGCTTTATCCAAGTTATTGGCATTACTTGTCTTGAGATAATCACCAAGACAACTTTAGTACACAATAGAGCTTTAATGTTGGAAGGTGCGCAGATGTTTGAAGCTACGTAATGGGGACATCCTAACCAGTAGACTTCTTTGAACCCTTTGTTGGTATTACCATTTTATACACTTAACTGCATTTCGAACATAGTTATCCTCATGCATGCTTATTGTCCTTAAGGACTTTATATTGTGTTGGTGTATAATTCTTTGTGCACATAACTTAATTATGCGTGCACATTTAATAAGTTATGCACTATATTGGCTTTGTAATTATCATCAATGCATAGGAGTTATCAAGATAAGATAAAGTAGAATTCTATTGGTCATCTTTAAATGGTCATAACGTTCACATCCGATGTCTGTTTTGGGTGATTTTTTTAGGATGTGTATTTTTCCGTTCTCTCTGGACTGGTGAATTTTGTTTCTGCAAATTTAGCTTTTTATTGTTTTAGAATTTGCATTGTCACTGAAACCCATGAATAATCCTCATTTTTCAAACTTCCAGAGAGTATACTTGTTCATTTGAAGGAGTTTTTTTTTCTTTATTATTATTTCCTGCATATTTTTTCGAGAAGAACACAGTGGTGCATTTGGTTTTTAGATTTGAGGAATTGTGTAACAGAATCCTCAACTTTTGTAAGCTGGGCCTAGATTTTTCTTTTCGTAGATTTGCTTGCTATTGATCTCCTTCTGCATTGTTTGTATGGCTTCTTATATTGATGTACCAGTACTATTACAAGCCATAATAACTTGCAAGCCAAAAATTACATGTTATTTGCTGAAGTGACTTTACTATATCTAGACATTGTACATTTCATGGAGGAGAACCGAGCTCTTAAAATTGCCAAGCATCTCCTCCCAAGGTTGCCAGAGTGTGGGAGCGGAGCGGGAGCGCTGGGAGTTCCATTTCCCCAAAAACATTCGGGAGTGGAGCATCCCCATAGGGTTTATATATATATAATAATGCATTTATATTAAAAGAAACATGCAGAATGCCAAATTAGTTGCAGAATATATGAAAACATGCATATTTGTGCTACCTGTAGATGAATATTACATTATTATGAAGTTAGAAATGCTATCCATAGTACATTAATGATTAATCATTCAAGCATCAACCATCTAGCAATTACAAACAAACATACAGATTTTTAAGCCATATAATAGGAACTAGATCATTAACTTATGGAATGAAATAGGTTATTCACCAGATGTCAACATGCCCAAATAGTTATGTTTACAAAATAGGTTATATGCATAAGTTTTAAAATGATAGTTTAACTGAAATATGAAGACCGAAAGGTCCAAAACACTAAACTGAGCTAGTTGCTAAAGACTATGAATCTATGACATACAAAGTAGTGAAAAAGGAGAAACAATTATTCTAATTTCTATTTACTTTTCCTTCCTCTTTGCACTGCCATGATTGCCGTGCGAGCCTCCATGTGGTGGTAGTAGAGCTGAAGCAGGAGGTAACTGTGTAGAAGCAGATGGAAGTGGAACTGAACATGAAGCCCCTACTGCTGCAGTTGGAGTCTTGGTCAGGTGGACCATGGCAGTAGATGGGGGTGGCATCATCTCAACACGACCATCATCATCAATAAGAGCATTTTCCAATTGCTCCAAAACCAATACTCCATCCTCCAAATTATCCTCCTTTGGATTGTTGTCCCAAGTGTTAAATGTTTTATGCATCTTTGACTCCTCACAATAATGGGACAACAATCGCAAGTTGTAATGTACATAAACTAAGCTCTCCGACCAGTTTACATTCAACTTGTTTCTTTTGACACCGTGGATGAAATTTTAGGCGCTCCAACACCTCTTTGCGGAAGAAGTGTTCACCACCTATGAAAGCACCCATGTTGCCAAACGGTGTAGTTGTGGGATAGAACTGCCATGTATGTTCCACCACTCGAGAGAAGTTAGATTCCCTCAATCTCCAATTGCATGGTTGGTCCCAAAGGCATCATTGCCACTGATGTAGTGGTTCAATTGTCTTCGTATGGTATCACACTCCTCATTAGGGACCAATTTGTCTAATGCTTGCATATAACCAGTTTGAACCTTTGGATCTTGTTGTGGTTTTCTCTTCACCCCAACACTAGGTACCGATGTTGAAAGCCATGATATATGATAGTATTTTGGTGTAAGCACATATGTTAAGGCATGTAGTGGAATATTTAGCTTTTCCCATCATTTTTCCACATCCATACGAATATGATTATACAAGTTCATATCTCTAGGTTGAACATTGTCCTTAATTTGCCCTAGCACAGTGTCCATTTGCTCATACACCTCCCCAATGACTAGCTGATCTAGATCTGCAAACTGAATCATGTTATAAATTGGCTTGGATAATTGCAAAACATACCTAACCTGTGACCAAAAATGATTGTAAAGAACAATCTTCTTCACTGCATTAGCACCATGATACCATCTCTATCAGTGCTCAAGTCATCCTAGTCATCACTCATCACCATAGCACCCAAAGCTTGTATCACCCTCAATAGGCACCTAGAGGTGAGAAAATAGCTACCAAATCTAGTCTTTGCAATCTTAATTAGCTAGAACCTAGAATGAGTGCCATAAAAGTAATTGACCCTTGTATGCTCGATGACAAATTTGAGGAGTTTCTTCCCTGTCTTGTACAAGTCATTAATCCTCCCACATTCTTTATGCTTGACAATATCATGCATTGAAAGGTTCAATGTGTGCACCAAACACCCAGACCAAAAGATGTGAGGATGAACCCGCTTAATGATTTTTCTTGCTCCCTTATAATTTGCCGCATTATCAGTGATTACTTGAATTACGTTAGAAGGACCAACATCATTAATGGTTTTTAGTAGGAGGACTAAAATATTTTGAGTATATGAAGTGAATGAGGAGGATTCATGCACTGCAAGAAACACTGCACCACTGATCGAAACACCAAGAACATTTATCAAATGTTGGTTTTTAACATTTGTCCAACCTTCAGATACAATGGATACCCCACAATCCACCCACTCATTTGTAAACTGCGTCATATCTCTTTGAAGTTTTGCTCTTTCCCTGTCTAGTAGCACAGTTCTAGCTTTCTCATAATTGAGGACCTCTCCTTTGGGGGCTTTGTTGATGGCCTGGACCATATCATGCCAATAGGGGGAGCAAACAACATTGGACGGTACACCACAAGCATTGAGAAAGCACACCACTTTTGCATCCACCTCATCCCTACCACCAATAGTAAGGAAATCTACTATTGTTCTTTTAGATCCACCCCCTACATACCCCAAGGTTCCACTAGCATGAGGGGATGCAGATGTGTTGCCACCGAATCTAGATGACGCATCAGATTGAACCTTTTGTTTTTTACCATGCATTCTTTGTGCATCTTCCTCTATCTTGATGTATTTTGTCTTTTTCACTTTGATACCTTTAGGCAAATTAAGATCCCAATGGCCCCCTTATTCTCATCACTCTCCAATACCCCACAAAGATGCCTCCTCACATAGGTATATGAATCGGTATAAGGTTTTCCTGGATGACAATCGTGATTACATAAAAATTTAGTGGTTCCACCCCCTTCCACCCCTTTAAGTTTTGTCACAAACCTCCATAAGGGTGTCAATGAAGTTTTGCCACCTTCATTGCCACTTTCATCCCCTTCCAAACCTTCCTCATCTTCATATAATGGGTCACAATGAAAATGAACACTATCCTCTTCTTCCCTCTCATGCCTATTCCCCACCAACACCATGAGAATAAAAAATGGAACCATAAACCACAAGAAGATCATTTTCCCCAAGTCGTAGATGAACAACATGCAAGAAAATGAGGGAGAAGAAGGAATGGGAAAGAGTAGGAGAAGAGGAAAAATCCACAAACAAACAACACAAGGATATAGAAAAAACTACAAAGAATGGGCTTTGGGCTTACCTCTTTAGATCTCTAACAATTTGCAGTAGTAGATGGTAGCCTTTGTTCTCTCCTCCAAGCTCTTACAAATTTGCCTTCCTCAACAACTAGCAAGAAGACCAAGCTACCCACTCCAAGCTCAAGCACAAAAAGATGAATGTAATGAGGAAAATAGTGGAGGAGAAGTGCTCTTATTTCTCCCTTGAGTTTGCCCTAAACCCTAAACCTCCCCTAGGTCCCACTTCTAAGAGAAAAATTAATTTTTTTTTTCCTCATGTTTCGTGGGAGTGTCTAGGCAAGCTAGGGAGCACGCTCCCTGCTCTAGGAGCATCCGAGGGATCGCCACACTCCCCATAGTGGCAGGGAGCACACTCTCGATTTTCAGGAGTGTGCTTCCTGGACCCTCCCACTCAGAGTGCGGTTCCAGGGTGGGAGTGGCCCCTGGGAGGACACTCCCCATAACATTGGCTCCTCCATATGCAACAATCTGATCATAGCACGCTTGTTATGGCTTTGTAGGCAACTATTGCCAATTTGGAGCAATCTCTTGTAGATGTTGAAATATAGCTTGGTTTGCTTGATAAATCTAGAGACATCGTATCACCTAAGTTTTGTACTAATCCTTTGGATTCTTTTCTGGAGTGTGACATTGTTGCATCTATGTCTTCCCCCACTTATTTTGATTCTAGTGATGATGTAAAAGCGGATGTGTTTGCCAATTTTGAGTGACACATACTTGGTTTTGGTTCCAAATTACTCCACCAGATGGGCTGTATTGGTGGTGGTTTAGGAAAGCATGGCTAGGGTATTGTTCACCTAATTGAGGCAATGTCTTGGCCATTTTGTTAGGGCATTGGTTATGGTTCTCTTGCTTCTTCTTATTTTCAGGTACACACTAAGGTTTCTACTCCATCTACATCTACAAGTTCAACTTCAAAAGATAGGGAGCACTCTTGTACCCTACTTCAAGGGGGCGTTCTTGCTTTCATTCATGGATTTATCTTGAGACCAGCCTTCTTGGCTTTGTAAGAGCTCTTCCTATGAACCTTATGTGGAAAAGAGGAAGTGGAAAAAACTTGGTTTGACTCCCACCATCCAGATGGCTTGTGGGTGGATGGATGATTGGTCATTGCGACACTTTCAATGCTCTTTGGGTTCATTCTACAAATAGATTTCGTCCATTGTTCATGATCATATTCCACACATTGACTACTCTGCCTTGTAGTAGTATTTTACTCCTTTGGAGTACTCTCTCACCTTGATGGTGTTTACTTCTTTATCATGAAGCACTTTGTTTAGTTTTTACATTGGCACCACCTTTTGCTTGGATTAATTATGTTGATCATTGTTAGAGTTTTTCCATTTTGTGCCTCTGTGACAAATCTTCTTTGAGTTCAACACATTCCGCCATCTTGACGACTTTGGTGTTTGCTTCTTTATCATGGAGCACTTGTTCATCTTTTTTTACTTTGGCACCATCTTTTGCTTGGAACACTTATATTGGTCATTGTTAGAAGTTTGTCATTTGGTGCATCTACTTCAGATCTTCTTTAGCTTCTGTCCATTCTGCCATTTTGACCACTTTGGTGTTTTGCTTTTTTGGCACTTTTTTGGTTACCCAACACCCTGGATATTGGTCATACTTCATCCCAGCCTTGCCAGAAGCCGGGTTCCTTCCTCTGCAATCTTTGTTAGGTGTGAAGGAAGTTGTCATTAAGGGGGGATGACATGTAATGTCTACTTCATTTCATCTCCAAGTCAATGTTATGAGGGGATGTTAGTGCATAATTATTTGTGCACATGATTTAATTATGTATGTGTGCACATTTAATAATTATTTATGCACAATGTTAGCTATGTAATTATCATCAATGCGTTGGAGTTATCAAGATAAGATAGATTTACTTTAGTTAACTTATTTTGATCTTACCATCCATTGATGGATCCCAAGTCGAATTAAGCTTAACATGGAGCATCCAACTATTCTAGGCATACCTAGTGGAGTTGTTAAGTGAACAGTTAGCATGCAAGCATCTGGTCTATAAAAAGGACACAGGTCCTCACAAGTACTATGATGATTGATATGAGAGAATAATCGAACTTTTCCTTTGCTCCATGGATGTTTCCCTTTTTAAGGTTTTACCACGTAATATCTGTGTTCATTTGTGGGCTTGCTTTGTGTTCTTTCTTGTGACCATGTCAAAATTCAAACAAATCATTGTCATCTCTGATAGTTTTTTTTGTTTGCTATTATGGTTTCATCATTCATGTCCTTTGAGTGTAAGGCCTCATCAAATCAACTTTTCTTACTTAAAGACCTTGCTAACATGTAGCCTTCAATTAAACTTTATGCCTACGTTTTCACTGATGGGTTATCGTGTTATTCTAGAGTCTCATGAATGTTTCCATTTTCAGAAATCAGTGCAATCAACTTTTTTATATCCATATGACAGTCACAAGCATATGGAGACGTTACTTCAAAATTATCCAAGTACCATGAGAAAATGAATTTAAAGAAGATTCAGCATAGAACTGCCACAGCAACCTTGTTGCTTGCTCATAGTGGTTTGTCCCAACATGGAGAGATTGCAAAAGATAAGAAACATATGGCAAGATGTTGAAAATATAGAGTCTGATGAGTTTGAATGAGTCTTGCTGTTTATGTTTGCCACCAATGGTTTTGGGATTATGGGATAGATTTTTCACCTGTTTTCTTCAATAAAACCCCACAAACTTCAAGATGAGAAATTAGTCATAAACCAGCTCTTATTTTCTCATTTTTCTTCATTTTGGGGTTGTTTTTTCAATTGCTTGGGAATGCTAAGAGCCATCTACGAGCATCAAATTTAAAGGCGTTTCTAAATAGTCAAATTTTAAGTCTGCATTTTCAAACAAAAGGTATTTAAGATATAATTTTTAGAAGTTCTCATCTTTTGCTTTCAAGCTTGGTTTGATTAAGGCTTGAAAATGGATCCAAAAACCATCATCAAAAGACTTAGACAACTGTTGGAAATTTGGAATAATGTTGGAGGGTAATTGGGTAATATGTAAACTATGCAATGAAAAATACACTAGGGCAATAAACTGGTTTAAATATGTTAAATTTATATGCAGCAGCGAGAGCCATTCTCCTGGAGGATGGCCAAGACCCTAGATGTGTTCTAGGGCCCCTGGATGTGTTCCAGGGAATCCTTGCTTAGTGCTTGGATTGATCCTTGGATGTGTTCCTTGGTGGTGNTTGATTGTTATAGGTCTGCTGTTATATATATCTGCTGATACATTTAGAGAGCTGTTTATAACTGTCTATGATCTGAGTATGCAGGTCTGTTGTTGTATCTAGAGCTGCTAACACTGATCTGAAAATTGTTCATCAGATAGATTTTTTGCTTTCTGATTCTAGATCAAAGTATCACTGTTAGATCTGATATATTCTCTGAACCCTACTCTTCTGCTGCTACTATATTTCATAGATCTATTTTCTATATGCTATTTTCACTGCTTATGTTCCAGATTTAAGAAGTATTGCATTAATTTTTTTAAAAGAGACTGCTGTTTAAATTTTACCCTAAAATCTAACAAAATACAACAGTGCTAAAGTCCCTGACAATAGCATTGTTGTTTGCCCAAATACTACACTTGAATTCATGAAATTGCTAGGGATAACTTAGACACAATCTAAAAAAGAAAGAAAAAAAGAAAGAGGTAAGCAACATTGGTAGAGGCCAGTTCCTTGAGGGCTTTTGGGAGTGATGCATGCACTTGTGTCTTTTATCATCCCTAATAAGTAATGTTGCTTAAAAAATTCTTTGTTTCTGTCCAATGCAAGTAGTACATCTCATGCTCAACACTCTATCCTTTTTCGCATATGGGAGGCATCTCTCGGAGGTTGGTGAAGTTAATGGTCTGTATATTCTCAATGGGGTCGCCTACTTCTTGAACTCTTATGGGTTTACACACTTTCCCCATAAAGGGGGATCCAATGTGGTGGATTATGTCCTAGCCTCTCTTTCCCTCGTACCTTCTATCTTTGCTTCATTATCTCTGATTGCCTTCCCCCTGCGGATCATGCATACTTAACCTTTACATTATTGGTTTCCTTCTCTGGGAGTCTCACACCTTCCTCTTCCCCCTCTCCCCGTGTCACTATTAATTTTGATTATTGTTTTGGCCCCACCTTTGAAACTCGGCTTCAACAATTGCTTTTTGATTTCTTCACTCTCTCTACCACCTCTTAGAAATCTAATTTCCTTGTCCACATTCTTTGGGAAGTAGCCCAAGTTTCCTTTCCTCTTATCACTTGCGCATCACAGGGATCCCTCTCCTAGGGATATTGTTCTATGGACAAATGGTATGGCGATGATTTAAGGCTATTCACTGGAAGCTCAGACATGACCTAGTCCACAATATCGACTTATTCATGACCACTCATAAGGATTATCGTTGCCTTCTTAGAAGAAAGAAACATAGATTCCTAGTCACCAGGAGCATGGAGCTTGTTTCTCTCATCCACACATCCCCTTAGATATTTTGGCAGATCCTTCTCCCTTGAATAACACTACTAGTCGACATTGATACACAAATTTGGTGGTCCCATGCCTCCTCCCTCTACGATTTTCGAGACAACCCACCCATTCGGGTCTTTCCCCCATCCTCTGGTCATTTCTTTATCCTCAATCTTATGCAACGAGTCATCCATAAACTGAACACTAGTAAATTTTCCAACCTTGAAGGTCTTCTTTCTGAATTCCTCAAACATGGGATGGGACCTTTACTTCACCCCTTGGCTCCACTTTACTCCCTTCTTGGTTTCAACACATTATCCACCTTATACACAAGTTTGGTAATGCCTTAGATCCCAATAATTGTAGGGCCATTGCGAACCACAATCAACCCTTAAATCTTTACTTATCCAATTGGTTTGAGAGGCATGGGTGAAGGACCAGAGCCCAAGTTGGGTTTAGGAGAGACTACTAGACAATAGATCACTGACTCACTCTCTAGGCTATTATCAAGGAGGCTAGACAAAAATCCTTAAGATTTTACTGCTACTTTGTTGAATTTTGGAAGGCCTTCTACATAGTACCCAGTTACTTATGGAGCGACTTTGTACATTGGCATAACTAATCACCCGATGTCAATGGTCATGCAACATTATGAAATTGTTGTGGGCAGATATTGCAAATTTTGTGGATTCTCCAAGAATACCATTGGGGTCAAACAAGGATGCCCTCTTTTCTCCACTTTCTTTGGGTCTATGTTGATAAACCAGAGCAACTTGTCAAGGAGTCCACTTAGGGGGAAGACGATTGTCTACTTCACTAAATCATTTTCTCACTCCTATTTGCAGATGTTGTGGTTTTGCTGGCCTCCACTCTCGAGGGGTTACAAAGATAGTTGGATACATTGGGTCAGTTCTAAGTTCTAACTTCTATGATCTTCAATAGTTGACAATTAATCTTGGGAAAATCAAGATCATGGTTTTCAATACAACCAAAGAGGCCATCTCTAGATATCATTTTTCCTTTTAGGGACAACCTATGGAGATTATTACCTCTTACACTTACCTAATGGTGCTCTTCATTAATCCCAACTTCAACATGAAACATTCATCCCAACCATGAATTTGTAAAGGGTTTGCATCTCTAGCCCTATTAACAAGATGGTGTTTTCAACTTCATTTCTTGGATATCCCATTGAAGGTGAAGATCTTTGATGCAATCACCAAGTCCACTGTCTTATATGGATCTGAGGTTTAAGGCCCCAACCTTGGTCATATTGAGTGGTCTCGCATCGAGAGCATCTAGATTCTCATGCTCCAATGCCTTATCTGATGCAAATGGACCATCCCTAATATGTCATACAAGATGAGTTTGGTGCATTGACTTGAGATGGCCTTTGGGCTCATCATCTATATTCCTAGGGTAAGATAGATGGATGAACCCCCTTTAGGACATGAGAGATGCCCCTACCTGGCGCTCTGCTCTTCTAAGATACTCTCCTTCTTTGGTTAGGCAAGCTAGTGACCTTGTTGGTTTTCTGAGGTATAGTCATTTATTGAGGAGGCAAGTATCACAGTTCCCTCCCTACTTGATCACTCCTGACGCCCCTCGCCACCACCTCCCTTTTAAGGAGGAAATTAATGCCACGATCAAGGGGGGATTTGCAAGAGCTTCTCGTGGGTATTCTAGATGGGGTGTTTGGGCCCTTTTGTCCCAAGTTGGCCTTTGATGTTGAGCACTTCCTCTAGATCATTAACGAGCTTATTATTTAACTTCAATATCTTTAGTTTCATCTACTACATGGGCTTTACTTCCCACTTGGCTAGATTTGTGCTCACACCAGTTGAGTGTTGAGATAGATCATTATCTTCCTAAAATAGAAATATATTTGTAGACTTTGTTCTCCAGGTGAGGTTGCAATTGAGGAGCACTTTATCTTTGTGTGTTTTGTCTATTGCAAGATTAGAGGGAGATCTCACTACCTCTACAGGGGTTCGGATTAATTCTTATTGGTCTTCTTTAGATATTATGATCAATGGTATCTTGCCTTATACATTAGGAATGGATGTTTTTTGAGATGACTTTTACTTTAGGGTTCATTCTCCGTAGATTCATATATTACTACCTTATTTCCTCTTGTCAAGAACTGGGGGAATGATGTGTACCTCTGACACTCAATTTGGACACTACTAGGACTGTCTGACTTTGTTTTCTAGCTTGGACCAACTAGACTCCTTGTTATATCAAGTCAAGATATTCCAGGATGATCATAACAACTTGAGAGAATCTTCTCTCTTCACAGTAGCACATTACTAGTTTCTTCTCTTCTATGAGGACTTCATCGGCCTTGGATGTTAAGAGTAGCCTTCCCTCTAACTCCATTTGGCGGGGGGTATGTTGGTTGATGCCACTCAAGATTACTCCCCAGGGCCTTGCCATCCCATGCCATTCTCTTGAGGACCTTATCCATGTTAGACTAGGTTGTAATGTTTTCTTGTGGCCATATTTGCTGATGTACTTAATTCCCTTATGATGCTAGTGGTAGCACTTAAAGCCATCATTTGTGGGACATGTATGTACATGCAATGGGGGATCATTAGATTAATTTGGGTCTTGTAGTGGAGCATTTATTTGTCTAGTGGCCACATTTATTGACGTTTGATGTACTTTCTGTCATTATGATGGTAGTTGTAGCATTAAAGCCATCGATTGTCGTGCATATAAACATGCAATGGGGCATCATTAGACTTATTGGGGTCTTTAGTGGAGTATTTATGTGTCTCCTTGTTATTTAATATAGGCAGTGAATTCTCTTGGTAGGGTCGAGGGTCAACTCCAAAACCCCTCAAGTACAAGGCTCTACAAAGATCCACAAGGATAAGGTTCTACATTGACCTAACTCGATGGATGATCCAAGCCAATGGATGACTAATGACCTCAACACTCCGTCAATATATAGGCTTTAACACAATTCTCACCTACCGATTTGACCCTCGACCGATTCCGAGTCCGAGTCCGAGTTTAAAAACATTGTTTCAAACCATCAAATATATTTTCACTCCCATGTCAATCATGGTAGGATGGAAAAATGGTGTATTGTTCATGGCACAAGGCTGTAGAAAGTTGAATTGATTTATGACATTTCACATGCAAAAACCAATTGTAAATACGTCATATTCCTTTTATCTAAATTTAACTAAAACATGGACTATGCAAAAGCCATTTTCAACTATGAAGTTCTAGAAACACAGTTTTCTGTTTTTAATGTTTTAAAAACAGCAGGGTTATCCATTTTGCATGTGTGATTAATCTGAACCACAATACAGAGTAGTTTTTGATTGCTTGGATTCAAACACTTTGGAAGGTATAGTTTGATTCTGATCTTTCTAGGAATTATAATAAATTGTTGCTATGAATGCAAGAGTGAATAACCTGTTGAACTTGGACATTCTATTTTTGGGACAGGTTGTGTCAGGAATGCCAGACACTGATTGAAAACCATGATCAGATCAAACTTCTTAGTAATGCACGCAACAATTTGAACACAACCCTAAAGGTGAGTTTAGCTGAACCTTTAGCTGTTAGATCTCCCATGCATTGTTATAAGTATTGACTGAAAGGATTATGGTTACAATAGAAGTTAACGAGTAATGAGTAGTTAATATATGATGTTATTGTATTTTTACTTTTGTATCATGAGCAAATGTGTTCATTAGCTTCACTCCTATAATCACAGGAGTGGAGTAGGTTTCAAATCCCAAGATTTCAGTGCATTTAATAATAAATATATAGTACATTAGAAAGAGGTCATGTTATCACCCAAAAATTCCTGACAGGGAACCAAGAGAAGTCTGGGTAACTATAGGACTAGAGTCTGAGACAATGTCACCTCACTTAAGTCATTTCTCACTTTGGGTTGGTGCTTTGCCAACCATAAGGGGGCTTCCCTAGGTGATCTAAGGTTTTATCATGAAATGTATGGGGTGTAGGCAACCTTAAATCTAAGTCTATTAGCTGTTTAGGATTTATTAACTGCTGTTTGATGCAAGTTTAACTAACAATAAAAAAATCAGCAAGCGAAATTGTGGGTAGCAAGCTAAATACATTAACTAATGATAATATATGCAATAGATACTTAAACTTTTCTAATTGATGACATTTTTACTCCTATCTCTGCATTAAAGAACTGCAGATCAGCAAGTTAAATTAACAGAAAAGCTAAGAAACACTTGCTGATTGCAAAATATTCATTTAGTGTCTTAAAAAGTGTAAAAAGCAATTATGTTTTAACTTTTAAGTATATCTTTTATTAATAAAACAGATTGACGGGTGCCTTGTCCTTTATGTGGAGTTAATGAAGTGAATTGAAAGAAAGCAAGTAGGGCAAATGAAACTGTATGAATCCTACTTACTTGAAACTCAAAACTTAAAAGCAAATAAAAATAAGAGCTAATAAGAGTCTTAGATAAACGTAAGAAATTCTTACGAAGCACTAGAAGCCATCGATTAGTTGCCAAAAGGATGATGATTTGATCTCTATTACTCGTCTGTGGATGATATACAGAAGTTCCAAGCAGGTGGGAACAGATCAACATGCCAAAAGGTCTTTACTTTCCAATCTCTCCGCTCTGAATGGGATAGACATAGTCATGATATTGGATTGGAAGATTTGAGTAGTACATGGTCTCCAACACATGTTTTTGACAACTATATTTCTCGAGGGAATAATGGAAGCAAGAAGAAGAACAGATACAAAGCACTGATGGTTTATTTTCCTTGCTCCATTCCCAATTTATAGAAAGGAATGAGATAGAAGAGAGGAGAAACACTAGAAGAAAAGGAGAAAAGATCAAATTTGGAGAAGGAATTCCAAATTTTAGTAAAAGAATAAATCAATTGATAATAGAAGCCAAGTGTGTCTTTTTCCTCCTCCAAGTCTAGCTGCTGTTTTTTGCCTAAATGTGGAATCTGCCAAACCTACCCAGCACTATTAGGGCACCTTCCTCCTCTAAAATAGCGTGCATGAGTGAATGGGTAAAGGCACAGTTACCATATTTGAATATGAATATGGATATGAATAGGATAAAAAGATGTATTTAAAGAAATCCAATACGACTCCAATATGAAATTATACTTCTCATAAAAATAAAAAGCTATGATTTTTTAAAAAATTATATATTTATTTTCAAGGAAAACCTCGCAGGATTCCCCTTTTCCTTAGAATATTTGGCTGGAGGGCAGTGCAACTGCGAGCCACAATAGCAGCTGGTAACCCCAAGGGGCTCGACTGGATTTGAACCTATGACCTACAGCCTCTTTGTCAACAACATGCCTTGGGTGGATGGATCAATTGATTGAGCTAACCCTTTGGGCTATATATATATTTATATATTATATAATATATAATATTATATATTAATTTGTTTTTTGTTTTTACAAGGAAAACCTCACGGGATCCCTCTTTGTCGAAATATCTGGATAGAGGGCAGCTCAAAAGTCAGCCACAACAGAAGTTGGTAACCTAGAGAGACTGGAACCTCCGTCGGGCTGGAACCATAGATCTCATGATGAACTCCCCCTTGAAATGATCCATTTGAATCTATTGAGCAAACCCACTGGGCTAAATTATATATGTGTGTGTTTGTGTGTGCATGTGTGTGTGTGGAAAGCTTCATTGGGGCAACTGTCCTCCTCACATTACGTGAATGGCGCCTTGGGTAAATGCTATCGTTGAATAACATGTATGCCTAACCTTGAGGGACCAAGGTGGATTTGAGCTCGTGACCTCCTTGGCCAATACAACTTTTGCATAACAAGTCAAACCGCTTAAGCTAACACTCAGGGCTACACACACACACACACTTAATAATATTAATAGTATATAACCTTTTTTCGCAGATTAATAATATATAACCTATTTATGTATAAATGTTTAAAGCATATCATAATTGTTTTCTAAGGGAAAAAATTGTAACTTTGTATTCAAGTAGGAAAAAGTTACATATAGCATGTAGGAAACATAAAGAGAGTATGATATATAAAGTCCATCAAGGAAATACTCTCACCTATCATCTCCAAACCTATCATAAACATGTCCTATACAGGCTAAAAATGGTTCATAAACATGTCCTATACAGACTAAAAATGGTTCAAAAGCTTACATTAGAAAAGGTTATCTATCTTGAGGATCAAAAGTCTGTATAAGATGAAATAGCAAGTCCAAAAAGCTCCCATAATAACACAGTTAACTGTCTTCTACACAAATAGAGCTTCAATAGGACCCATCCATAGAGAAAGTATGAGAACTAGAATCATAAAATAACAATAGACAGAATCAAAGGGAGAAGGTAACCAAGTCCCGGTCTTCCCTTTGTTATTCAATCATCAAAACCCCTGGTTGGCCATTGACAATAGACTTTGACAATTTGTCAGCAACAAAATTATGTTCCCTATAAACATTTTGAAAGCTAATAACGAATTGTGAAGTTGCTTGTTTGATTTGATCAACAAGTGGATTTAGTGTAAGGTTGTTCATCCTAAAGTTGTCTCTCACCCATTATATAACCATTTTCGAGTCACCAAAATATGCAACTTGTCCAAGTTCTTTTCAGAGGTGAATTTTAGTAGAGATGTTAGTGCTTGAAGTGCTTGAATCTAACCCTATCATCAAGAAACAATACTCCCCCGGCACCACAAGGCCTAGGATTGGCTTGGCTTGCACCATCAAAGAACCCTCAAGCAAATGTTCTATCAACAACTAGCTCTCCTACCTTGTCTTGGGATCTTTTTCTTTGGAGCTTTTTCTCATAGATAAATTTGATTTTGTGAAAAACTGATAAAAGAATGGTAAGTCCTGGAAGCGGACAACATTTCTTGTGAGCCATAGTACCTATGAAACAACTAGGGTAGAGTCCCACGGTTTTCAACAGAATGCTCTTCCATCCATTTTTTGTAG
>SNQJ01S0008979.1:101616-126620 GCA_010110895.2 Picea sitchensis
TGTATCCTTTACATTACAAATAGGGTTACAGGTAAGTCTGACTCTTGAACAATATAGCAAGGGATCTTCTACACCCACTAGTGCTCAACCACTAGGGGCACATCCATCTGTGCTCAGCCACAGGGATGTCTCCCTATCTCACTGCGTCTCACAGGAGAACCACACTCACTAATGCTCAACCACTAGGATCATGTTCACCTGTGCTCATCCACAGGCACGTCCAACTCATCAGATCTTCTTTCTCACTGCGTTACACAGGAGGGTCATCTGGAGTTCATCATCTCAACTCTCTGCTCAGAGGAGGCTAATACATCGTTTCATCTCTGTCTCAGAACGATGCACCCAACTCATGGGATTTCACACGTTCAACTGTGCTCAACCACAGGCACGTCCAACTCAACAGATCTTCTTTCTCACTGCATTACACAGGAGAATCATCCGAAGTTCATCTCAACTCTCTGCAAGGAGGAGGCCAACACAATGTTCCAATTTTGTCTCAGATAGGAACCACACAACCAACTCATGGGCTCTCTCTCAGGTCGACTCAATCAATTTGTGTCCTGGAGGATGTCTCACGCAGCTGTAATCATCAACATGCTTGATCCTCAATCTAATCTAGTTTTCTACAGAAAGAAGGGTAATGTACTTGGTCTTGATCACCTGTTGCCATAGACCATCGTGCTTTATTATACCTCAAATCCTTTTGGTAGCCAAAGCTTTCCTAAGTGATGGATGTTCTTCAACCTCTAATCCAAGGTTGGGAGTGGGAGAAAAAAACACAATTTTCAAAAAATTCCATGAGCGGGAGCGTTTTGGGAGCGCTTTTTATATAATACATATTTTAATATATTTTGATGCATATATATATAGAAAAACATGCAGAATGTCGAATCAATTGCAAAAAACATGAAAACATAGATTTAAGATCATTTAACTATTGGAATAGTGATGATCATTAAAGCATCAACCATTTAGTTCACATATAACGTCAATCATATAAAATTTGTCATCAATAGATTGTAGCAGACATCATCAACCACAAAATGAAATAGACTCTAGGGCATCATATTCATTACTAAAGAGTTGTAAGATTCAACCAATAGTTCAAAGTTCAAAGGTAAACTATCATGTAATGTTCAAACTTCATTGTTTACAAAATAAGTCATAATAAAGACAGAGTACTAAGTTCTAGAGACTACTTCTAAATGGGAAAAAGAAAAAGAGATCTAGACTCTAGAGTCTAGTATACAATACTATGCACTAAGCTTTCCTCTTGCCATGAGAAACTTCTAGTTTCTTTTCTCGCGATCTATGAAGAAGAGGAGTAGGAGTAGGTGAAGTGTTCATGGAACACGACCAACAACTGCATGGCCCCCACGTAATGCTGGATGCTGTGAAGATAAAGGCAAAACTGTTGCATCTGGAAACCTGCTAGTGGATGGGGGTGGCATGTTTACTCTAGGAATATGATCATCCAAAAGTTCAGCCTTCGAGTGCTTTAAAACCATGGCCCCATCCTCCAAATTAGTCTCTTCTGGATTGTTGTCCCAAGTCACATCTCTTTTATAATATCATTCTCTGCTACATCACAATAATGGGACAATCTCAAGTTGTAATGCACATAAACCAAGCTTTCTGCCCGGTCTACATTCAAGTTGTTTCTCCTTACACTGTGAATGAAGCTATAGGTGCTTCAACACCTCTCTGTAGAAGAGGTCTTAACGACTCGAGAAAGCACCTTCACCGCTAATTTATGCAGATATGTGGCAGAGGAGCCATACATGTTCCACCATTCGATAATACTCGACGTATCTTGATCTTTGGTTGCATGCAAGTTACCAAAGACTCCATGCTCACTGATGTACTTGCTCAATTCACTTTTGTACTTGAGCACACTCCTCTTCCTCAGGTACCAACTTGTCTAATGCAAACATATACCCATTTTGTACCTCTGGATTTGTGTGTGGTTTTCTCCTAACCCCACCCCCAAGTGCTGGTTGGGCTAACCAAGACGAAGAATAGTATTTTGGTGCAAGGACATATGCTAGGGCATGGATTGGAACATTAAGATTATCCCACCTTTTGACCACATGTTTATGGATATGATCATACAAGATTGCATCCCTTGACTCAATAATGTCTTTGATGTGGCCTAGCATGCTGTCCATCTGCTCATACACCTCTCGAATCATCGAGATCTCTATCTGCAAACTAATTCATACTATAAACGGGTTTGGTGAACTACATAATATACCTAACCCGTTGCCAAAACAAACCATCAAGAATGATGTCCTCCACCTCCTGAAATTCGTGTCTGTTAGATGCGGATGTAGCCTTGTCTTTTAGATCTTGCCATGAATCACTCGAGACCATACTAGCCAATGCCTCTCTTACCTTCAAAAGGTGCCTGAAGGTGAGAAAATAGCTAGCAAATCCGGTCTTTGCAATCTTTAGTAACTCCAACTTGGAGTGATTGTGGAAAATGAAGTGGGCCATGGTATGATTGGTAGTAAATCTTATCATCTTCTTCCCTCTCTTCTACAAAGCACTGATCCATATTTTTTTTTCCAAGGAAATCCTTGCGGAAAACCCCCCGAGTACTTTCCCACGAGCCATGGATGATAAACAAGGTTAACCGTTGACCATGACTACGGAGCCTCACCCCGAGGGGATCAAAAGAGTCGAACCCATGATCTCCCCAACTGATCACTGAGGGAGAGATCTCACGTCTGGCTCATGACCGCTTGATTAACCCTCGGGGCTAAAGCACCGATCCATATATAATTATGGTCCTTCATTTTATTGATATCATGCATCAAAGGTTCGTTGTGTGAATCAAACACCTTGACCAAAATATATTGGGGTACCTATCCTTAATGATTGCTCTTGCTACCTTACAATTAGTAGCATTATCAGTGATGAATTGAATGATATTGTAGGGACTAATCTCTTGAATGGTTTTAATCAAGGCTTCTGCAATATTAACACTAGTCTTGCAACGATCTGAGTAGTCACGGGTGTTGATGTTTTTTACTGATACAGTTAGTAGTTACGGTTCTTCTTTATTATTATAATCATTTAGCACATTAGCTGCATAAATAAGATCATTGAAAGAGAGGCAATCACAAAAACAATAAAGACACAGATTATCCTGGGAAACCCTCACGGGGGAGAAAACCCAGCAAAAACTTCCTCAATATAGATAGATCAAAGACCGAACAAAAGATCCTCCTCTACTCCTTTACTAGGAAGAGTAGTGCACCACTTAACTAAGAAATACCAAGACATAAATCAAGATCCCTCCTTGACGTCACCCCCAGTTGCAACAACTACTCCAAGACTTGCGCATTTCTTCATAGTTGCAGAGCTAGTGTGATCCTCCTCTACTCCTTTACTAGGAAGAGTAGTGCACCACTTAACCAAGAAATACCAAGACATAGACCAAGATCCCTCCTTGACGTCACCCCCAGTTGTAGCAGCTACTCCTCCAAGACTTGTGCACTTCTTCATAGTTGCAGAGCTAGTGTGGTGAATGTGACCAAATGAGGCACTGGCCTCTCTTATAAATAGTGGTCTAGCCAGCCTATAATTAGGTCTGGGCCGACTTGTCACTTTACCCTCTTAATTTACAATTAACTGTCAAGGCACAATAGGGCCTAATTAAATATAATATAATAATATTATTCAACTCTCTCTCAGGTAGAATATTCTTCGAAGTTACAATATTTCAACACTCCCCCTTAACAAGAAGGGTATTCTACCGACAACATCAATAACAACTGACTGGACTCAATACATCATCAAGAGGAGGGGACATTGTCATCAACATCAGAAACAATGTCGGTCATATCTATAGGTCATCGGAAGTTTTTCTCATCATCAACATCAGTAGAGATTGAACATCATCATCATCTACAGCGCAGAGCTGGAGTAACATCATCATCATCAACAACATGAAGCTGGAACATCAACATCAACAACACGAAGCTGGAATAACATCATCATCATCAACAACATGAAGCTGGAACATCAACGTCATCAACATCATGAAGCTGGAATAACGTCATCATCATGAAGCTGGAATGACATCATCATCATCAACAACATGAAGTTGGAACATCAACATCTATATGTGGAACAAAATGAGGCAGGTCCATCAACAACAACATCTGTGGTACTCTGATAGACTGTCCTTATCGGACCTTCGGGATCTGCCCAAGACTCATAAGATTCCATAGGATATAGAATCCTAACTGAGCTACCACATGGTACTCTGACAGACCGTCCTTACCGGACCTTCGGGATCTGCCCAGGAATCATAAGATTTCCTAGGATATAAAATCCTTACTGAGCTACCACTATTGACTACAACTGGCATATACATGCACATGTACTCTGGAAGACTGTCCTTATTGGACCTTCAGTATCTGCCCAGGGATGATCAATCCCCTAGGATATAAAATCCTAAATGAGCTACCCGCTGTTGGTCGGGATACCATAGTATCATCAATATCACTTCCCCTTTCGAGGGAGGTCCTTTAGGACAACACCAAGCTTGTCTCGGAAGTAATCAAACTTCACATGAGACAGAGGCTTAGTCAACACATCTGCAACCTGCTCATCTGTGCCAACATATTGGAGCTTCAAATCTCCCTTCTGTACCAAGTCACGAATGTAGTGGTACCGGATCTCAATGTGCTTTGTCTTATCGTGGAACACTGAGTTCTCTGTCATCTTTATGCAACTCTGGTTATCACAAAATATCACGGTAGCATCCATATCTAGGTCAAATAGACCCGCCAACAATTTCTGAAGCCATATGGCTTCACAATTGGTGGAGCATGCTGCAATGTACTCCGCTTCTGCCATACTGAGAGCAATATTGGATTGCTTCCTGCTTTTCCACGAAGTCATGGTTGACCCTAAATTGAAACATCCTGAAGTGCTTTTTCTGTCTGAAGCACTTCCAGCCCAATCTGAATCAGTATAGCCATACAATTTGAAGTCATGATCTCCAGTATAACAAAGACCATAATCCAATGTACCCTTAAGGTATCTCATCACATGCTTTGCAGCTACAAGGTTAACACGTCTGGGCTCCACCAAATACTAACTCAAGGTGTTCACAACAAAGCATATATCTGGCCTGGTATTCGTCAGATACATCAACGAACCAATAATCTGTCTGTATAGAGTAACATCAACTAACTCTGACGAAGTATCAACTAGAAGCTTCAAATTCATCTCCATGGGTGTGGCCATGGCATTACATTCCAACATGTCAAACTTCTTCAGTATTTCAACTGCATACTTTCCTTGGTTAAGGAAGATCTTCTCTGGGCTCTGCCAAACTTCAAGACCTAAGAAATAATGCATCGGGCCTAGGTCTTTCATCTCAAATTCTGCAACGAGCTTCCTTTTGCAATTTGTGATGAGCTTTTATTCTCCTGTCAAGAATAAGTCATCCACATATAGCAGAAATATAACTGGTCCATCATCCACAATCTTGAAGTAAAGATTGGGATCAACTTTACTCTTGGTAAAGCCCAAGTTCATCAGAAAACTATCAACCATACCAAGCTCTTGGAGCTTGCTTCAACTTGCAGACATGAGTTTTCCTGTCCCGTACTTCGAAACCAAATTTTCACATCACATTGTACCAACCTGGTACACTTGCTCAGCTGCAACTCAATCTGCATAATCATGTGTTGGTTCTATGTGCTTTCTGCAAAGAATATTTGTCTCACTGCCTGAGAGTATGTCCTCCACTTTTTCTGCAACTGTTCCTTCTGGAACCGGGACTCTGTACCTGCAGTTGAGAATGATTGCTCTATTCTCACTGTAGCTACTGAACTCTGAGAGTAGATCCTCTATTCTATCATGGAAACAACTTCATCTGAAACTGAGAGTGGTTGATACTGAAGGTAGCTTTTCTTCTTTCATGGAGGTAACTCAATCTCAAATACAGGGACTGCTCCCTCTGAATCTCATACTGTATTGGAATCATGGTTGTTCTGGCTGTCTTCATGAACACTGGAACTATTTCTTCGATTATTGGAGCAAGTGTCTCATCATAGTCTTCTCCCTCTTGCTGGGAGAATCCTCTGGACACAAATCATGCTTTGCATATCTCTATACTTGATATGCAACATACTTGATATGTTAGATCAATCTTGGAAGTCACCACTGACTTCCCTTCTAGTCTCAAGGAAAAATCCATATCCCAGTCCTTCTGACTGGCTTCCTCTTCTGTTACTGAAGCAAGGGAATCTTCCCAAGAGATTTCACGTCTCCTAGAAGTCTCTGAAGCTACGATCTAGTCTTCTCAACTCATGGCATCTATTTGTCAGTCCTGGAAAACGTTTCTTTACTCATTTGATCCTCTCTAAGATCAGGCTCACTCTTAGTCTACAAAAACTTCATAGTCTCTGCACGATATACTTGGTGGTTAATACCAAGTATTAATATGAAAAGATGAGTCAGACTTTAAACGAATTTTGCTTCCTATCAAGGTGGCTTCATTATCCATTGACCAAGTCTACTGTGAGTTCTATTCTAATGTTCGGTCATCTTTGGAGCCTTCTGCTCCTTACAATCAATCTCCATATCTCACAAAAGTAGCTTCTTATTCTTCTTCTTCGATACATGGATGTATACGGTCATGTATACAACTTGGATAGTCTGCTCCATGTCTCATCTAATATGTTGCCTCTTGCAGCTGTCACTATAGCTCCCTCAGGGTTATCACCTATCACCTGCCAGGAACAAGAACAACAAGGGAGAAACAACAAACAAGAATAAGACTCTTTATAATAATAATAAAACAATAGCAAGAGCAATCGTCACAGTAGCTCCTTTAGAGCTATCACTTGTGACCTGCCTGAAACAAGGGTAAAAAGTAAGAAATACAATAATAAGGAATGAGAGAAACACTTTTCTAGTGTTGTGACCAATCATTCCTCCATGGTAACCTGGAAACAAAACAATAAGTTTCTCCCAGAGGAGATGTTAGTTATATCTAGTAAATGATTACAGTAAGCATTTATCTCAATAGTGCTCACATGTTACCAAGTATTCAATAATAAAACTTTTCAAAGATTGCTATCACAACTATAGTGTAGTTATCAAACTTGATATGAGTAAATTTGAATCTTATCAATTTAATCAATCAAACCTAGAACCTGGAGTCTTGTCCTCAAGAATGAGTGTGTTGCTTTTCTTTCGAGTCTCCTTCACTCAAGATGACAAGTACTTTCTTCAACCTGTCCTCTGTACTAAGACAATATGCTATCTTGACAGAAATCCGAGTTAGGGAATAAATTCTATAATCTCAACTTTAATCAATCTAATACTTTGACTTTAATTTTGACCAATGGTTAGTACGATATCTTCAACAGATCAAAATGCAATCTGGATATTCATAAGATTACAATAATGCCTTAACAAGTAGATTTTTATCAAAGTAATCAAACCTGGGGTGCATAGTTCTTCTGAATGTGCTAGATCTGAGATCCCTCTGGATCTACGATTGTTGTTTAGACAAAAATATCCTTTCTCCTGCAAATACCCTTTAAGAATAATGATATAGTTTAAACATATGTAAGTACATACCTCTGACAATATCGACAGGTAGTGGCACCATCTGGCAGCAGCGACAAGCAATAACGAACCTTTAAAACTTCAAAGGTGCTTCAACTTGTAACCTAACGTTAGTTGGATATTTGCTAGAGTAAGGCGCACTAGGACAATAAAAATGAGTCCCAACACTTCACAAAAAACTTTCACTGCAACTGGTGCTGGCACTGCAATTGGCATGAAGGAACTGGCACGAAGGAACTGGCACGAAGGAACTCGCACTACAACTGCAACTGATACTGCAATTGCAACTGATACTACAACTGCAACTGGTACTGCAAATGGTACTGCAACTGCAACTGCAACTTAGGGTTTTATGAGGAAACCCTAAGTTCTCAAACTTCAAATTTCAGAATTCTGATCCAGGGACTAGATGCACCCTCCTAGGGCGAGTTCCTAGGTGTGGTTACTTTCTCGAACGTCCTCCTCAAACAAGGAAAACGTCACACTTAGGGTTTATGCAGAAACCCTAATTCTACAACAATTGCAATACTGAAACTGAATCTTGGAGAGGGTGCGCTGAAGCTAGCCACTTATTATAAACTGTGAATTGGTCTCTTTCAGGCCTGCTCTGATTCCATGTTGATGTTTTTACTTATACAACTAGTAATTACGGTTCTTCTTTATTATTATAATCATTTAGCACATTAGCTGCATAAATAAGGTCACTGAAAGAGAGGCAATCACACAAACAATAAAGACACACAGATTATCCTCCTCTACTCCTTTACTAGGAAGAGTAGCGCACCACTTAACCAAGAAATACCAAGACATAGACCAAGATCCCTCCTTGATGTCACCCCTAGTTGCAACAGCTACTCCTCCAAGACTTGCACACTTCTTCATAGCTGCAAAGCTAGTGTGGTGAGTGTGACCAAATGAGGCACTGGCCTCTCTTATAAATAGTGGTTTGGCCAGCATATAATTAGGTTTGGGTCGACTTGTCACTTTAACCTCTTAATTTACAATTAACTGTCAAGGCACAATAGGGCCTAATTAAATATAATATAATAATATTATTCAACTCTCTCTCAGGTAGAATATTCTTCGAAGTTACAATATTTCAACAATGGGATGAAAGGAAGACCGTACCACTAGAAGACACACCAAGAATATTTATCAATGGCCTGCCTTTAACATTTGTCCAACCATCAGGTACAATTGATACCCCATAATGGTTCCAAGCATTTGTAATTTTTCCTAGAGCACCATGGATTTTGGCTCTTTCTTTGTCAAGTCCCAAGGTTCTAGCTTTGTCATACCCGTGACTCTTGTATCCTTTAGGGGCACCATTGATGGCTTGTACCATTTCATGCCAATAAGGTGAGCGAAGAACATTGAATGGTACACCACATGCATAGAGAAACCTGAAATTTTTTGCATCCACATCATCTCTACAACCTTGGTCAAGGAAATATGATACTGTTATACGCCCTAAAGGTGAAGGAGAGAATCCACTAGCATGGGGGGATGTGGATCGACCAATGAACATTCTTTGTGAACTCTCATGTTCAACCCTTGGTTTTTTGGATTTGTTTTGTGCTGCCTCCTCTTCCTTCTGGTATTTGATTTTGTCTTTGGGTGGCACTTCCACACAGGTTTTGACTCCTATAGGCTTACCTTCATCCTAGTGCATAAGCCCACATAGATGTTTTTTCACATGGGTTTAGGAACTTGTGTAAGTTTTATTACAATGGTGGGTATGTAAATTTTGTGGTTCCACCCCCAAGCCTTGTCACATACTTCCACAAGGGTGTTAAGATCTTTTTGGGTTTTTGTGCATCATCATCATCATTTTCATTTTCATCATCCCCTTCCATTTCTTCCTCCTCTTCATGGTATGTGCTGTCCACTTCTATCATGGGTATTTCATTGTCCTCTGGCTCCCAACACCACCATCATAATAAAAAATGGAACCAAAGTAATATACCACATTGACAAACCCATCATGCTTGTTGAATCTTGATAGTAACTTGCTGCCTGCAAAAGAATGATGGAGGAGAAATGGGAAAGTGTAGGAGAAGAAAACATTCGAAAATTCAACATAGCATAATATACTAGTTTACAACACATGGAATTAAAAAAAACAAAACAAGAATGGGCTTAAGAGCCTACTTCTTTATCTCTCCAATGGTGGTTGAATATGACTATGGCAGCCTTCAATCTCACTTCCAATCTCTTACAAATGGCAGCATTCAATCTCCTTTCCGAGCTCTCTAATTTCCCTTCCAAGCTCTCCAATCTCCCTATGACACCCTTAAATATTCCTTCCAAGCTCTCCAATCTCTTCCAAACTCTCCAATCTCCCTATAGTAGCCTTCAATTTCCCTTCAATCTCCTCAAGAACTAGCAAGAAGCCCGCTCAAAACCCTCCTAACAAAGACGAGTGAAATGAGAAATAGAATGAGAGAAAAATGGAGTGAGTGTTTTAATCCTAACAAACCCTAGCCATGCCTTTTGAAGCCATTTGGAACCTTGATTTGGTTCCCCAACACCAAAAAAAAAAGGATGATTCCACCTCATCACCGAGGGAGTGATTTTTTGCTCCCGGTAGCGACGCTCCTTGGGCACTCCCGAAATGGGCAGGGAGCGCTTTTTTTTTTCTTAAGGGAGCACGTTCTTGAAAAATGCTCCCAGAAGGGAGCATTCAGGAAGTGCACTCCCTCCCAAGGGCACTTCCTGCTCCCTCTTATAGCGCACTTTGGGAGTGAAGCATTGAGGGGGGGGGGGTGCTCCTCCGTAGCGTAGAGTTGTACTACTAATCGGGAAGGCTTGGCTTGTGCTTCCTGGCAAAATGTTATCATCCGGAAATTCCTAATAGAGAACCCCTAAGAGGAGTCTGGATAACTGTAGGACTATGAGCCAACATCACCTTGCTTAAGTCCTTTCTCACTTTGGCTTGGTGTTTTTCCAACCACAGGGAGCTTCCCTAGGTGATCGAATGTTTGATCGTGAAATGTATGGGGTCTAGGTGACCTTGAATCTAAGTTTATTAGCTGTTGTTTAGAATTTATTAGCTGCTGTTTGGTGCAATTTTAACTAAAAATCAGAAAAATAAGTGAGCGAAACTGTGTGGGCGGCAAGCTAAATACATTAACTAATGATAATATATGCAACACACTTAAACTTCACTAATTAATGACATTTTTACCCTTATATCTGTTACTAAGAGATGCAGATCAACAAATTAAACACATATAAAAATCTATGAAACACTTGCTGGTTGCAAAATCTTTGTTGAGTTTGCCTTAATAAGCATAAAAATAAATTATGTTTTTAAGTATTTCTTTTATTAATAATACATATTGACCGGTGCATTGTCCTTTATATGGAGTTGATGAAGTGAATTGAAAGAAAACAAATAGGGAAAACGAAATTGTATGGATCCTACTTACTTGAAACTCGAAAGCAAATAGAAATAAAAGCAAATAAGAGTCTTAGACAAATGTAAGAAATTCTTGCTAAGAACTAGGAGCCGTCGGCTGGTCGCCAAAATGATGATGCTTTGATCTTTGTGGACAATACAAAAGAAATTTGTGGACAATACAAAAGTTACAAGCAGGTAGGAACAGATCAACATGCCAAAAGGTTTTTACTTTTCAATCTCTCTGCTCTGAATGGGATAGACATAATCGCAATATTGGAATGGAAGATTCGACTGACACAATGGTCTCCAAAACATGCTCTCAACGACTAAATCCTTCAAGGGAATAATGGAAGCAAGAAGAAGGAAAGATACAAAGCACTGATGGTTTTTCTTCCTTGCTACATCCCCAATTCATAAAAAAGAATGAGATAGAAGAGAGGAGAAACCCTAGAAGAAAAGGAGATGAGCTCACATTTGGAGAAGGAATACCAAATTTGACTAAAAGAATAAAGCAATTGATAATAGAAGCCCAGGTGGGGTGCCTTCCTCCTCCAAGTTTAACTGCTGTTTTTTGCAAAAAGGTGAAATCTGTCAAACCTAGCACTACTGTGATGCCTTCCTCCGCTAAAATAGTGTGCATGAGTGAATGGGTAATGGCCCTTGTAGGGCACACCCTCTCTAGATAACAATAGAGGAGGTAAGATCCCATAGAAGGCACAAAAGTAATTTATGGAAGGCACAAAAGATACCTTTCCTAGAAGGCACAAAAGAGAATCTAGAAAAGCTGCTGTCCAAAAAAGATGAAAATGGAAAAACCATTACTAATCTCCCATGCAAGGCTCTTTTGAGTGAGTTATCAATGGGAAAGTAGGCCCTATTAAGAGCCATGGGTGAACCTTCAATAGTGTGCCCTCTTGCTTAATTTACTACTGAAGTGAAGTGGAGAACTGAAGTGAATTGTTGGTCAAATAGGCAATAGGCAAGGCTGAGTTCTACAAAAGCAAGAAAACAATCCCCAAACTAGTGCGTCCTTGTCTTGCCACTAATAGCTGCACCACATGTGCCAAATACCCCGAGTGTGACCTAAAAAGGGGTCCACTAGGGCACAATTATCCATGCATGGGAAAAATCAACATAAATCTTGAAAAGAAAGTGCAAGCTAGGTCAAGTGGTGCACACCTCTCTAGGTGAAAATAACATGCACTCCCAAAATACCAAAGTGCTCGGAATCTGCTGAAAATTGACACCCATCTGCTCTGCTAGGAGGACCAACGTATCTTCTATTTTAGAAAAAACAAAAAGCACAAAAACGGATGTTCCCTGATTGCCACAGATGCTGTTCTCCATAATGGGTATCCAAAAAAGTATGATCACTCCAAAAAAGTAGAGGGAGCAGAAAAAACACAAAAGCACACTTTCTCTGATCATCACCAAAACTAAACCTCAAGCACATTTCCCAAATGTGCATTCAAATATGTGATTAGTTTCTGACATTATGGAGTTTTTAAAAATAGAAAATGACCCAAACAAAGGCAAGTCTTAAAACACTGAAAGGACCCTTTGGGAGTCTTCGACCTCCCATGCTTGCACCAAGTGTTGTAACTGAAAAAGCAAGCATGGGGAACTTTTTGTACATGTAACCTGTAACTTGTCCAACCTGTAATCCTATTTTCTAAATGTCTGCTTTGGAACTACCTGCAAGAAACTCCTATCCAATCCTAAACTCTGATTAAGAATGATCTGCAACCAGGTGCCAAGTATGATAGTACTTATGAATTGTCGATGCCTAATAATCAAGATGGACTTTGGAACAGTCCCTCTTAATCTCTAATGTACTCACGAACTTACTGGAACTTGACACCCGAATCTGCTGGGGCAAATTCAGTGTTAACAGAGTCACATGGCACTCTTAGGCAAGGTTAGTCTCCTACTTAAGTGAGCTCCTCTTCCATGCACAATCATCCAAAGTTGGAGAATACAATCCTCTATCACAATCATCCAAAGTTGGAGAATACAATCCTCTATCACAATCATCCAAAGTTGGAGAATACAATCCTCTATGTATTCTTGAGCAAGTTGTACCATCCACTTATAAAATTTAGTCTTTTCCCACCTTGGTCCATATTTGGCCCATATCAATTGGTTTCACAACCTTGTGATTAGAGGCCATAAGAACAAAATATCTTTTGAGTTCATTGCTATTGTTCCAATGATCACCCATAATCTTTCTGTTGGTCAACTCACTTCCAATGTTCAATAGTGATTTGACACCAACATATTCTGGGTATGTTGGCCAACCTAACTGCCTACACATTATTTTTGTAAGTCTGCAAAATTTTCTTTGCAGTGGCTGTATCAATGAATTTATTTCAAGGTCAATTGCTCCATGTTGGCCCTTTTTATTTGTATGACTAACCTAATGTCAAAGAAATCAATACATTAGTCATCGACTATCAAACAAGTGGACAAAGGATATTCATTGGGTTACAACATCTTTGGCTTATTGTGTTCCAACTTATCCTGATTATCTCTTGTTCATTGCACCAGCTTGTAATTGCAATTGAAAGCATTTCACGAATATTTATAAGTTGCTTAGTGGAAATCGTTTTAGGTGTGCCCCACTATCATCCCATATCCTTCTATAATGTTTAATTTCTCTTTAAGGGGCTTTGTGCCTGCACTGAGGATCTACATTTCATCACTGTTGTTTCCGACACATTTTAACCTAGTCCAGGTGTGTTCCAACTCACAAAATTATCCACACAATGGCCTACAGATTAGGTCACACAGATAGTGCTAGTGTAAAGTAACAATCACATAAGTATTCGTACACATTACACACACAAATTTAGAATTGGTACACAATCTTGGGGAAATTTCTTCTCCTTTGTATTAATTGTGAAAGTACATAATATGCAGATTACAGTCTTGGAACTCTTGGCTCTTGGCCAATTCTCTACTCAACTTAGTTCAGCGTACCAACTCTACCAACTATCCTATTGCTAATCCTCACTATTTATTTCCATGACACTTTATATTTTGTCTCTTCAGTTGTCTGTCAACCTCTTCATCTTACTTTTGCCTCTTCATCTTGTTCTACCATTCACCTCAATGTTGCAAACATCGTGTTAGTGAATATATCGTTGAGGGTCTAGAAAACAACTTATGACAACATCGTGGAAAACATCAGATAATATCAACAAACTTAAAAAAATACAGAAATATTCATTTTTTTTTTCAAATTTTTAAACATCTAAAGCAACAACAACATCAAATAAATACATTGCCACATAAATATGAAAATAAAACTGATATATAAGATGTCTAGTGATACATCACACATCAATACTCAATCATGTTCCTAACTCTTGAGCCTCAAAATATCATAGAAACATATAATAAATGTATCTCATCATCATGAGTCATCTACAATGAAATAAGATAAATAAACTAGCAATTCCCTCTGCCCCTTTTAGAGGCAAAGGTAATGGCTCTTCCTCTAGATGAAGAAGGCCCTGGGGTTGGCGTTGGACTTTGATGTGCACTAAAAGGAGAAGCTAGACTTTGGCATCTATTAGAAGAAGGCGAAGCTAGACTCTAACATCCTTTGTTGGTGCTATTGCTAAGTCCAACTCGTTGTGTCTGTGACTGTGTTTATGTTTGTGAAGTTGGTGGTGCACTCCTAGTGTCAATAGCCACCTCCTGTAAAGGTCTTTGTTCTGGAACATCCTCATCCTCTACCACACTCTCCCTTGGGCCTTGACACATCCTCTTGCGCCTCCTCCTGTAATCAATCAGGGGCTGATCCCAAGACAGGCCTCTCAATCTCAACCCTCCTCCATGCAACAGTGGTGTCAATCCCATCCAACAAAATGATCTCCATGTTAGGTGTTTTTTGAAGCTGCTCACCCGCAATCAGAGATTGTAGCAGATGTAGACCATGTCATTAAGGTGTTGGGATTCCAACCTATACGAGGGTCATAGATTATAAATTATAATACATAATATAGAGAGTGACATGGCATAAAATTATAATTTATATTGAATTCAATATTTAATTTGAAAATTATTAACTTGTTGTGCTTCTTAGTGTGTATTTTTTCAAAAGACTCTCCAGTTGCGCTCACATCTTGAAGAGTTACATGTTTTGCTAAGCACCCAATGGCAAGTTTTTGTAAATTGGATACTATTGAGCCATAGCTTGTCCACCAAGCATCTACAACAAATAAGAGAAACATAAGAAAAAACATTGAAATTTGGAACAAAGAAAGAAGAGACATTGAAATTTGAAACAAAATGAAGCTTACCTGACATTTTGGTCTTCCTGTCCTGAACAACCATGTCAAAGCCAAATGTTCAAGCGGCCATTCTATATATTGCTATTGCGGACCTAGACAAAGAGAAAGTGAACAAGGAAAACTAGGAAATCAAAATCCCGAGATTACTTATTTAGACAGTTGTTTTGATGTGAGTTTAGATTCACATTAAACTCTCCAATCTTAGTTTGGTTGCCTTTTAGGATTTCATGTACCAAATTGTGATTGCCGATATCAGTATAAGCAAATGGGATTCATTGTATATCTAATATCGTTGTATAAAGGGGATCTTAGAAGGAAATGGGATTCATTTTCATTCTCCTCTAAGTTGCATAGATTAAAGTCTTTTTCCCAAGGAATTTTTGGATGGGTCTGTCTGCCAGACCATGTTATTTTCTTTGTTAGACTACATTGTTTCCTTTTATCTGAGGGAGCAGAAATGACACATGTAAGACTGCCAAGGAATCTTTTGAATTGAATCCCACCTTACCATCTTAGGTTCTTGAGTTACTGCCTCTCGTTCAATTCCCCAGTAGTGATCGAGAGTCCTTGTTGATTTTTTTTATTGAAACTTGTTGATCTCTTCTAAGTTCTGAATTAATGATCTAGAGTCCTTACTGAATTTTTTTATTGGAGCTTGTTGAGCTCTTCTGAATTTATTTTGCCAGACCTCTCATTTTAACAAATAGTATATTTTTTATGCATATACATGTGTGTACATACATCTAGGTTTCTGATATTACATGGACTGAACAGATTCAGATTTCATGTAGGATGTCGAGGGGATGATGTTTATTTTTGTTGAAGCATTTGAAGCAAGGGACTCCTTGAGTGATGATAGAGAAATGGGACTCCTTGAGTGATGATAGAGAAATGGTTTTATACATATACATGTGTAAATGCATCTAGGTTTCTGATCTTGCATGGTTCTAACAGATTTAGATGTCATGTAGGATATAGAGGGGATGATGTCTATTTTTGTTGAAGCATCTGAAGCAAGGGACTCCCTGAATGATGATAGAGAACTGGTTCACACTTTTGAGGTTTGTCAGTTTCCCAGCCAATTTTTAGTTTCACATCATGTCAAGCAGGTGACCTCTAAGCAATGGCCTGGAATGAGTTTTGAGTTAGACTTTGCTTTAATTTAGAATTTGCAGGACGGATGCCTTTGCTGATTCGTTTTCTCATCTTGTGAATAACAGAGACTGACTGCACTTGATGGAAAAAGGAGGTTTGCATTAGCTGCAGCGTCTTCTCACAAGGAAGAGGCTGGCAAACTGAGGTTAGTAAAAGGAATGCTCAGTATTTCTGTAAAGCTTCAGGTCCTTGGCATATAAATTCTTAAGTCTGCTCAACTAATTAGACTGTAAATTACTAATACTATTCTGCACCATATTCAATGTTCATTACCCTAAATTTCAAATTTGGAAATATCATGAGAAACATGGAGGTTCTAAATTTCCTCCAGAGTCCAAAAATCATCATACTATGATCAAATCTAGTGGTTGCACATCTATGTGGCTCATGGGTATGGCCTTCTAGGTTCTGTTAGCAGAAATCCCGAATGCTGAAATGCTGAAAAAGCTGAAGTATGCTGAAAGTTGAAAAACACCCCAAAGTCTACTTTCTATGTGTGAGGTCTAGTGGCACTGAATCCACCGCCAAACATCCTGAAATGGGGGCCTCACTTTAATCTTTAATGTTAAGTTTAAGTTATTTAAGTTATTTTTTTTCCAAGGAAAACCTCGCTGGAAAACCCAAGGGATCCTTCCCCACAGTTGTGGATGGCATTCCTAGTAAACCCATTGGTGTAAACTAGTGTGCCTCATCTAGGGGGATTTGAACCAGGCACCTGTTGGCGCAGAACTAGCCAAATGCCTAGCAACATTCGCGGAAACTGGTTGAGCTAACCCCTTGGGTTAATTTACCTTAACTTATATTGTACTTCCATTAACTTTAAACATTAACATTAAAAGTTAAATACAAATCCAACAATTGCCTCTCTCTCCCTCTCTTTGTTTTTCTTTTCTTCATTTAAGCATGTAAACACCAAGTGAAATGATGGAAATGCTTCTAGTGGCGTTTCCAAACTGTTTTGTACAAGTTCCCGTCCTCGAAATGGGGAATGACATGTTGGGCAAGCTGGGTGGCTTTTTTGTTTAATTTTCTCCCATTCTATCTCCTAGTCACTTTAAACTATTTTGGTCTCTATTGGACTTTAATATAAATTTCAATTTTAATTTTTATACAAAGCTCCTCCAATTAATTGAAATAGTATTGCTTTGTTTTCCATTTGGTGTCATTCCTCAATTGGCATATTGGGGGAGAAAAGAGACACAAGTGATTATGAACACAAATAGAGATTTAAGAGAATACACACACACACACACATTTTGTGAATGACACCTGGGGTAAATGTTGTTGGAGTACAACATGTACTCCCATCCCAGAGGGATTTTACCGGACTTGAACCCATGACTTTTCAATGATCTCTACCTTGAAACTGGTCGGTTCAAACCTATTGAGCTAACCCATTGGGCTCTCTCTCTCTCTCTCTCTCTCTCTCTCTCTCTCTCTCTCTCTCTATATATATATATATATATAATTTTTTTTTCCAAGAAAAATCTTGCGGGATCCCCCCTTCTTCCTTAGAACTCGATCGGATTTGAACCTCATGACAGGCTAGTAACCTTGAGGAACTCGATCGGATTTGAACCTATGACCTTAGGCCTCCTCATTGGCAACATGCCTTGGGTGGATGGTTCAACCGATTCAACTAACCCTTGGGGCTACAAATATGTTAGCATAGAATTAGTTTTCTTCTAAGATCATCATTACTTGCTCTATATGTTTGAGATGTTCCTTCCAAGTCTTGTTGTAGATAAGGTTGTCATCAAAGAGGACATGTACACATTTCCTTTAGTATTGTCAAAAAAGTTTGTTCATCATTGCTTGAAAGGTAGTCAGAACATTTAACCCAAACAAAATCACTTTAAATTCATAATGCCACTCATGGGTTTTGAAGGCTATATTTTCAATATCCTCTAATCAAATACGGATCCGATAATATCTCAAATATAGATCAAAATTTCAAAAAAGTATTGTTAGCACACAATCTCACAACCAAAGATGTAAAGTCCAATTTACCTAAGTGGAGACTTGTGGAACTAGGAGGTTGGCCACTGTCACCTCACCAACACTCCTCTACACTTTAGACAAAGGTGTACCTAAGTCAAGGGGGGCTTCCCTATGGTTACTAGGCTCACTTCTTGTAGTATGAGTGAGAGTAATGGAATCCTGACAACAAATACAACAATGGAAATGGGAAAGTTTAAAAAAGTTGGGGATGATGGATGTGTTGATGTTTGTAGCATCAGACACGTACTTCCACACAGGTCTAAGTATCTAGATGTGTGGAAGTCGTCCAAAGCCTTCTACCTTAGTAATTTACTTTAATTAAAGGAATTAGTAAAGTAAAGTGATTTTATAATTCAAGTGAGTTTAATTTAATGAAATGCTAAGGTTATTAGCATTAGTGAATTAAATGAATCTTTTCCATTGATCTCAAGTGAGTTGAGCTCTAATCTCAATCGTTAATCACTTTGGAGATTAGGGTTATGTTTGATTTGGTCATAACTCAAGATTATAAAAGCAAGGCTAGGTGAAGGAGAAAGACACAAGAGAGCACATAGGAGCAAAGAAGGACTTTTGCTCATGTGCTTGAGTCATCCACTTGAGAGCAAAGAAGCGCTTTTGCTCAAGTGCTTAAGTCACAAAGGACTGTGACTCAAGGGGATCAAGGATAGAAGAGCAAAGAAGGATTTTTGCTCAAGTGCTTGAGTCACAAAGGACTGTGGCTTAAGGGGATCTCAGGAAGGGTGAAGAAGGAATTTCATCTAGAGATCAAGTCCAAAGGAGCAAATTGCTAGTAGTGCAACAAGAGGAGAAAACCCAACAACTAGAAATCAAAGGACATATTTCTGGGTAGTCCAGCAACAGGTTGCAGGTCAGGTAGAGCGACCATACAATAGATCTGAGGTACCAATAGGAAGATCTAGCTGATTTGAGGTACCAACAGACAGATCTAGTGCAAATTTGAGGTACCAACAAGCATATCTAGCAGATCTAAAGTATTAACAGATAGATCTAGCAGATCTGAGGTACTAGTGGACAAATCTAGTGCAGATCTTGTTAAAATTCTTCAACAAGTAGTTAAGTGTGTATAGTATTCTTTAACTTTAGTCTATTAAAACAATAATTGCATGCATAAGGATCATTGAAAGAAATATATCCGCAGTATACACCATATTTATCTTGGGAAACCCTCGTGGGGAGAAAACCCAACAAAGCTTCTTAAATATAGATTCTTCAACAAGTACAATGTCTCTCTCAAGAGAGATCTCACCAAAATAGAATATCCACCAGAAACCCTAACCAGAATATAGTAGCGCACCATTAGACCAAGATAGTCCTTCACCAGATAACCAAAACCCTTAACCAGAACAACCTTCTTCTGTAGCTGCGTCACCCTTCCTCTGTAGCTGTGTCACTCTCTCAGACTTGTGCACTTGTGTGAGAGAGCTTGTTGTGTGTCCTCTCCAAATTAGGCGCCTAGCCTCTTATAAATACAAGTTGTGCCCCCCAGTGATTAGGTCAGGTCCGACCTGTCCAATTTATCTTTCTATTTTACATTTGACTTGTCAAGGCACAATAGGGACGACTTAACAAATATAATATAATATTATTCTTTAGGGTTTTGTCTTGGTCAAATACAATATGAATAATATCTTCCAAAGCTCCTCAAACTTCAACACTCCCTCTTAGCAAGGAAGGTATTCTTCTGGCATGATCATCACGACTGCTTCTGCTCTTCTGTACACTTGACCATTGATTTGTTGAATTTCCATGAATCTTTATTGAAGAAGTTTTGTAACCACATCAACATCCAGGGTCTCATCATCCATCCAAGCTTTATGTCATCACGTGGCTTTCAGTCGCCAGCTCACACAGAATCTGGCATCTAGTTCCACAATGAACTAGTAACCTCTGGTTGGCACACCATACAATTGGTCCACAATGACCAGGCATCTAATCACGAGGATTAGGCGATGTAGTGCGCACACACTACCCATCTAGCCCAAGGTTAGGAAACACCTCCAACCACACACGTTGGCCCACCAACTTAAAATCCGGGTAACTAACCAACCCTGAAGGCATGGCATCTACTGATCTTGTGCGAGGTAATGTTGACTGGTTTAGGGTTTAGGGTATGGTTAGTAATTTTGCGTACCAGACTTTTTCACTGGAGTAGCAATCTGTGTACTAGGATTTTTCACTGGAGTAGCAGTAACTCGACGTACCATGCTTTATCACTAGAGTAGCCATCTACGTACTAGGCTTTATCACTAGAGTAGTAGTAACTCGGCGTACCAGGCTTTATCATTGGAGTAGCCATCTGCGTTACCAGGCTTTATCATTAGAGTAGTAGTAACTCGACGTACCAGGTTTTATCACTGGAGTAGCCATTTGCGTACCGGGCTTTATCACTGGAGTAGCAGTAACTCGACGTACCGGGCTTTATCACTGGAGTAGCCATCTACGTACTAGGCTTTATCACTGGAGTAGTGGTAACTCGGTGTACCAGACTTTTTCACTGGAATAGCCGTAACATGCCCGTGAATGACCACCTGTTGCTTCTGCCACATGCTGAAGCTGCTGCCCTGGATCACAATTGTAACTCATCACTCCCTCTTATTAGGGACGTCCTTCTGGACCACACCAAGCTTGTCTCTGAAGTACACAAACTTCACTTTCGACAGAGGCTTGGTCAACATGTCAGCTATCTGCTCATCTGTAGCGACATATTGGAGCTTCACTGCTCCCCTCTGTACCATATCTCAAATATAATGGTACCTGATCTCGATGTGCTTGGACTTGTCATGGAACACTGGGTTCTCTGTCAACTTCACACAACTCTGGTTGTCACACCAGATACAAGTCGCCTCTAACTCGAGATCAAACAACCCTGCAAGCAGCTTCCGAAGCCACACTGCTTTGCTGCTAGTTGAACATGCAGCTATATACTCTGCTTCAGCTGTACTGAGCGCCACACTAGTCTACTTCTTGTTGAACCACGAGATCATGGTTGATCCCATACTGAAGCAACATCCAGATGTACTCTTCCGGTCTTCAACACTACCGACCCAATATGAATCAGTAAAGCCTTGTAGGCTTATCTCATGATTTGAAGCATATCCGAGTCCATAATCAATTGTACCCTTCAGGTACCTCAACACATGTTTTGTTGCAACCAGGTGAACACTTCTCGGCTCAAGCATAAACTGACTCAATGTGTTCATCACAAAACATATATCTGGCCTCGTGTTCGTTAAGTACATCAACGAATCAATCATCTGTCTATACATGGTGGCATCCACTGTCTCTGAAGATGTATCACTCAACAACTTCAGAATTGTCACCATCGGTGTGGGCATGGCCTTGCAATCCATCATTCTGAATCTCTTCAGAATCTCAACAACATATTTTCCTTGATTAAGTAAAATCTCACTCGGTCTCTACCATATCTCTAGACCTAAGAAGTAATGCATCATGCCTAGGTCTTTCATCTCAAACTCTGCAACAAGCTTCCTCTTACTATCAATGATGAGCTTCTCGTCTCCTGTTAGAAACAAGTCATCCACATACAATAGTAGTATCACTGGTCCACCATCCACAACCTTAAAGTATTGGTTGGAATCTGCTTTACTCTTGGTAAATCCCAAGCTCATCAAGAAGTTGTCAATTCTAACGTACCATGCTCTGGGTGCTTGCTTTAACCCATACAAGGCTTTCTTCAATCTGCACACATGTGACTGACTTTCATGTGTCTCAAAACCTTGTGGTTGCTCCACATACACTTCTTCTTCTATTACGCTATTTAGAAAGGCTGTCTTCACGTCCATCCGGTTTGCCTTCCACGTCTTTATTGCAACTAATTCAAGTATAGCTCTAATCGAAGTGTATCTAGCCATAGGAGCAAATGTCTCCTCATAATCTATTCCTTCTTTCTGGGAGAAACCACGTGCCACAAATCTTTCCTTGTACTTCTCGATACTTCCATTTGTTGAATGCTTCGTCTTGTAAATCCACTTGGAACTTACAATTGTCTTCTCTTTCGGTCTTGGAACCACATCCTAAACATCATTCTTTAGAATGGACTGGTACTCTTCAACCATGGCATCCTTCCATTCTTTCTTCTTTGCAGCCTCTTCATAACTGGTAGGCTCAGCATCAATGATGTCACTTAGCAATGCCACATAGCTAGAGTAAGGTCGTGGCCTCTTGCTTTCTCTGAAGGATCCATCTGGAGAATCATACTTCTTGTTAGAGTGTAATGGATGTGCTCGTTTAACCATAGACAATATCACTATTGTCACCCAACCATAGGCCGAAGCCACCCCCGAGCACCTTAACCTTGACAGAGAATCATTTCAGAAGCAAACCCTAGGCTAGATAGCCAAACAAAGGGTGGCACACCTTTCTCCAAGGATAGCGCACCAAGCAAGAGCTGATAAGAGAGTCCAAACCATAACCAAGAGATAGTCCAAGCCAAAACCGAAATCTGCTAGCTGCAGCAGCTGCAACGACAACTCTCCTCCAAACTTGCGCACAAACTGGCCAACTGCAGTGCGCACAAGTGYTGCTTYTGCAGTTCTGAGAATGCCTGCCAGAATGAAGACTGKCCTCTTGTATTTATACTAAATCTGGCAAACTACCTGGGACGACTTCTCATTCTGGGTGCCTATTTACTTAGTATATAATATTTTCTTTAGCCGACTTCTTCTCTTGGAGGCTAATTACCTAATACAAGTTATCCTCTTGAGCCGACTTGTCTTCTAGGGTTATTAGCCAAATAATTAGGGTTTCTTCTTGCTTCCCGGTATATTCTATTCTCGTTAGGTTTACACGTGGAGGTAAATACCTCCCGCAGCTACCATAATATCAACACTCCCTCCTAGATAGGGAGGTATTGAAGGTAATGGTCTTGAGCACAAACATACCTTTCACCCGGTAGCATCAACATAGTCGTATAGACTATCTCATGACTAGATCACGAGCACCATCATCACTATTAGTGTCATCAACTGCATCATCTCTCGAAACCATACTCCATATGAGTAATCAGATATGATGCTGAATAAGTCAATCACTCCACAGAGTGACACAAAAACCGTTCTTCTAATCTGGACATATGTCCTAGTAGAATAAATGTCCTGGACCATTTTCCGTCTTGGAAATCTCTGTCCAGTGTCCATTGATCATCCATCTAGCTGATTAAACATTTTCCAACACTACTGATAGTCTTCAAGGCAATCGGAAAAATGTCATTCAATAGAACACAACTGTGTCTATCCATATTAGTACACAGCTACTATCCAGTGGTACACTACCACACCAAGTAGCACACAGATACTTGATCAGTGACATCATACATAGTCACAATCAGTGGAACACATCCACCACAGTAGTATACATCTATTGTCCGAAGACATACAGTCTCCATAAAAATCATATCATTTGATATCAACCTGCACATAAAACATTGTTATGATATAAACTGAGTCATCTGGGCCATTCTTCCACTCACATCTGTGAGATCTGGAAGAGCATCTGCCTTCAGAAGGTAAAACATCAATGATGAGCTATCTGGACTATTCTTCTCAAGCAAGGAAGAATAACCGTCCCAATTTCTGAGCCTGGACCATTCCCTATCTGAGCCATTCCTTCGACACTAAACAAAGTGCAACCTGGAGAGAATGAATCTGCCCTAGGGAATGCCTGTCCCTGATTGCTGAACCTGGACCATTCACCTATCTGGGCCATTCCTCCGGCACTAAACAAAGTACAGCTTGGAGAGAATGAATCTGCCCTAGGGAATGACTGTCCGGACCATTTCCAAAGGAAATGACCGTCTTGCACCAACCTCCAAAACGGACCATTCTTCGAAACTGCTCACAACTGTGAGCTTCGAAAGAATCACTGTTCGGCGAGGCGGACCAGTCTTCTTGACCACTACTAAGAGTGACCGTCAAGAAGAGAGACTGTCCTCGACCATTCCCTATGTTAACCATAAGGGGAATCACTGTCTATGGTACATCAACAATCCATCGAACCATTTTCATTACGAAAATGACCGTTCGATCTGGACCATTTTCCGAACTGGAAAATGCCTGTCCGTCAGAAATCTCAAACCACTTTCCGAACTGGAAAATGCATGTCCGTCAGAAATCGCAAACCACTTTTTGAACTGGAAAGGAACTGCTCATCCTGGACCATTTTTCGAACTTGAAAAATGACTGTCCATAAATCAATAACACATCAGTGCTCCCTTCCAACTTGGGAGTCATCTCTTCCTTTTTCAATAAGGAATTCGTCTCCACGAGCTCCAGCTTGAGTACACAAACTTTTCAATCTTGGACAGAGGCTTCACCAAAATGTCTGCTTATCTGCTCATCTGTGGAGATATATATTGGAGAACCACTTTCACTTTTCTGGACTTCATCACGGAGAGTGTAATGCTTGATCGCAATGTACTTCTGTCTTTCTGGAACACTGGTTTTCTCTGAAGGCTTCATATAGCTCTGATCAATGTAGTATATCATTGTTGGATTCATCTTTTGTTTCCT
>SNQJ01S0008979.1:126630-142316 GCA_010110895.2 Picea sitchensis
ACAGAGATCGTATGCAAAAGTTACGACCCAGGGAAGTTGATGCACCAACTTACCCAAACGGGGCCCACATGACTTTTGGCGCTTCATCTCCTAGGGTTAGGTTTTTGGATGTCTAGGACTTTTGGCATTCCCAATTATTGTAAAAAGGCCTCTAGAGCCTCATTGTAACCATGTTCTTGCGAATGTGAGTAGCCATCACATCTCTTCTCAGAGATAAGCTGCCACCATTCTAGCGAGTCTTTCACTCTGTATTTTTACAGTCTCTATACATTTCTCTGATTAATAGAAATCGTGTATTACTATATATCTATGTTTATGGTTGTATCTATGATACATTTCTGAATATATGCAATATCTCTGTGCATTTCTTTATTATATCTCCGCTCTCATTTCGTGCTGAAAATAACCCGGATCAGGCGCTTTGCAAGTACAACCTATGTGCATACTGGACTGGAAGAGCAAGCAACTTCGGAATCAAGTCGTAAAGCTTGTAAAGGTTCATTGGACCTGGTACGATCCTGAGGATGCGATATTGGAGCATGAAGATGCTATGAGGGTGGACTACCCACATGTTATCACATAAAGCTATCAAAGGGTCACAAGACATCCAAGTCCTTGTTCACGTAGGCCGCAATCAGGAACACAAAGCACAACTTTCTTAACAATGTATTTTAGGATTGAAGCGCAAGCATCATGTAATTTTAATCTTTCAATGATGAATATTCCAAGAAACAGTTCAAATCAATGGCTCACGGGCATTCAAAAGTCCAAAATTGCACGAAGTATAGTCCCGAAGTCCTGAAGTGGCTGAAGGTACGAAGTGAATCTGAGCTGTTGATTAGCAAGAGCCACGTGTCCTCAGATCGATAGCTCTGGGTAAAAGCGCATAGAAGAAAGTAAGTTTTAGTTTTCATTTTCTCGGAGCCCAGAGCCACGAAGATATTCTAGCCTTCGATCTCATGGGGCCATGCATTGTCATATCTTTAGCTCCAGGTAAAAGCAGCAGAAGGCAGAGGAGGTTTGAGTTTTGAAAAGTCTAAAACCTGAATCGTGAAGCAGGTCTCAACCGTTGATTCAAAAAGGGAAGATATGATCCACTAATTTGGAGGGGGCAGATTTGAGACATTGATCGTGAAGCCTCATCCAAGATCATGATATCGATGACCACAGTCCATTGCGGGAACACAACATGCTTAGGCAATAATTTTCTTGAGAGCTCCCACAATTGAAACCATGGTAAATCAAAAGAGATATGTGGCAAAGAGAGATGGATTGTGGGCCCAAAAGTAGTCTAAATCCAAACCACCTTTGAGAGGCTCTGCAATCACATGCTCATATAACATCCTATCTAAGAGAAGCACGTGACCGCCCCTTGAGGATTAAGCCGTGTCACAATCCCAAGAAAAGGAAGTTAATGAAAGAAGGACTGGTGGTTGAAACCTCAACTAACTCAGTAAATGGAAGGCATGGAGGTCCTGGTCGTAGAGACAGAACTGTCAGCCCGAGGTCCCCCTGTGGACGAATTTTCCCGCAAGCCCATCTCAATGTGAGCTTGTGTCTGATAGAAGAAATCACACAGTCTGACATAGGATTGCTCCAAAACAAAGCTTTAAATGTAGGGATCAGATCACACTCATGAGAGTCGGGCACTGATCTGAGTATAAAGGAGATCAATTTAGATTTCGTAAGAGGGGGGTAGCTGATCAAAATCTGGACCAGGGGGCAAAATTTTGCTCAATTTTCAAAGTGCTCGGAATGTGATGAAAATGGTGCCATTGCGTCCGTCTTGTCTTCCTGATTCTGGCGGTATATTTACTTTCTCAAACGGAGTCCGTATGGAGAAGTTATCGCGATTTGTTCGCCGATCCAAACAGGGAAAAAATTTGATGCTGACTGTACCTGTCCATACAATTCGTACAAGACACGTGGCAGGTCCATACAGGACACATGGCGGCTCTAGGGAGTGACACATGGCATGCAGTTTTGGACTTTTTGGTGCACAGTTGGGCCAATCCGAAGGTGACACGTGTCACCACTGGAAGGGTGACACGTGGCATGGATGACGTCAACATTTGATGTGGCGATCGTACGGTTGACAAGTGGCAAGTTGACGTGGGCTAATTGGCAATTGACATGTGGCAAGCATTTGTTGGTTGATGTTGATGAATCAGGTGTTGACACGTGTCTTGTACCAGGCGAATGGTGTGAGGACACGTGGCCCAATCTGGAGGCGCCATGTGTCCCTCATTTTTTTGGTTCATATGGTTGTTTGTTAAAGGTTTATGGAGGCCGTGGGGTTCGACCCCCGGACCTCCCCAACACCTAATGACTTCACATGACCGCCCGACCAATGGGCCACACTTTATTGCTTGTTATGTACATGCATTTAAAATTATTTATGTTAGCCTTTTTGTATAGTGGGCGGGGGGTCGGGCCGGGGCTTAGCCCCGGCCCGTGGTCACGTGTTTGTTATATATGACCATGTTGTATGGTATATTTGTGTGCGGAGTTCACCATATAGCCGGGGGTTATTATAATGTGTGTTAATAAATATGCGCGCGGATTTATATCAATGAACCAAAGCTTTGTATTAACCATATATTAAAAGAACGTGCGTGGTTATATGTGTTAATATTGTATGCAGTTATGACCACTGTTGGCGTGGGGGGTTTAACCCATAGCCCCGGTCGCATGCATTTGAAACCATATGACCATGGATTTTTATACCATTTGCACGCGGGAGTGGTTACAGCAGTTTGGTACAGTTGGCACGGTTTTAAAACCGTTAGCCCTTTTTGCCATAGAGTGTGGTCGTATGCGCCATATGCCCGAGTGCTAGGCGATTAGGGGCTGGAGGCGCCCTAACCGTCTTATAGTTTGGACCATTTTTTGAAACTGCCTGGTGCCAGGTTTTAATGCGCATTTTGGAGCGTGTTCTTGGTTCATGCACACAGAGGTGCGTTTTGGTGAACCAGTTTCAGAAAGCTTGAAGGAGGAAAGTGGAGGAGGCCTAACTTCTTCATCTTTTGGCCGATTGAGGTGTCGTAAAAGCCCAGATAGGGGTTTTTGGACGTGCTGGATCCATTGGTGTTGTTTTCAAGGCCATTTGAATACTTCTTCTGCAACTTTTTCACCATTGAAGTTTCAGCAAGCTCCAGGGAGCTTGAATCCCTCATTGATCGAGGACATGGTTTGGTGAGCCTATGTTTGTTTTCTGTGATTGAATAATCATTTTTGGCTAATTGATATGATTTGAACACATTGGGACAGGTTTCAGAGGCTTTTGAGGACTTTTACAGGTGTTTTCTCCACAGAGAAGCTTAGGGAAGCTTATGGCCACATGTAGAAGAGGTCATGCCCGGATGAGCCATGATCCGTTTTCAGAGTTCTATTAGTCATTTTTGGGGTTTTTATGTGTTCTGATCTCAATGGTACAGTCTATTTTTCCATTGGAGTTGAGCAGTATCTTGTAAAAGAAATTTTGACTAATTAATCCCAGAGAGACAAGTCCATTGATGGAGGCTCAAGGAGATGTAGCCCGGAGGGGGGTCAACTCCTTTATCATGTTGTGATTGTTGTGAGTTTGATGGTTGATTTACTACAAGTTGTGTTGATATGTATTTGTTTTAAGTACATATTTAGCCATCTAAAAGAACAATTCCTCACACATAAGCATTTACAAGAAGATACATGAACTTAACACATAAGTTTATTTTGCATATTTTAACACATGAAGTAAGGTCCTGTAAAGTTTATTTTAATGAAGTAGAGGGTGCTTGCATAGCATAACAAGTCAGCCTTCTATTTTCAGATCAATAGCTTTGGCCCAGGTCGGGGGAAATATTTGAGAGTTGTTATGACTATATTTTTGTTGTAAGCCCGAGGCCCTGGATTGTAAATTGTTATGTTAATGAAGATTCCTTTAAGTTGTTATATCAGACCATCTTCTTAGTTTTCATTTTTTGTTTCTCTTTCTTGTCTGGATGTAATCTTTATGATTTATGGATTCTTGAGGCAATGGAGGATCTGTTTCCATCATGCCCATCTTTCATGGTTCAACAAACATTTCTATTTCTCGTTCATGTCTGAATGTAATCTCTCTGATTTATGGATTCTTGAGGATATGGAGGATCTGTTTCTATCACGCCCATATTTCATGGTTCAACAGATGTTTCTATTTCTTGTTCCTGTCTGAATGTAATCTCTCTTATTTATGGATTCCTAAGGCGATGGAGGATCTGTTTCCGTCATGCCCATCTTTCATGGTTCAATATACGTTTCTATTTCTCATTCTTGTCTGAATGTAATCTCTCTGATTTATGGATTCCTAAGGTGATGGAGGATCTATTTCCGTCATGCCCATCTTTCATGGTTCAACAGATGTCCTACATTTTTCTTCTTGTCTGGATCATGGTAAATCCCCTAATTTCTGGATTCCTAAGGCGGTAGAGGATCTACTGTCATCTTTCCCATTTGTTTATGGTTTATCATTCAGACACTTTCTACCTTTCTCCTTCCCACCACCATTTAAGTCCTTTATCTGATAGGGAGCTTAAATGCCTTCATTGAGCAAACTGTTTATGACTCCTTATCCCAATGGCCCATCACTGATCTACATTGATCTCCATTGTCTTTCCTTTCCTTAAAGTCTCACTAACTCACCCACTCACACCCTTTTAATTCACAAATATTTTGATGGGTACTGGGCTTATCCTCTTGCAATCGGAGGGTGACTCTTAGTGCTAACACCACATATTTTTTAAGATTTTGGAAATCTTGTTGTTGTTGTGTAAATAAGTTGCACTGAGGATAGTGCAAAAATAAGGGGAGGGAATTGTAACACCCCAAGGCCAAGCCCTTTCTGAATTGTAATTATGTTTATAGGCTGGTGAGATGAGTGGTTATAAGCTGAGAGACTTATGCGTTTATTAGGTTGGTGAGCCAGATGATAAGGACAATGAGCCTGATTTTGTATATGTAAATACTCGCATCATTAATAAAAAATACATCGCTGTGTGTAGACCCTCCATGAAGAAATACTTATGGGGGACTAAGATACACTAGGTAGGGAAGGGGATAAGTGTCTAGGAATAAGGGATAAGCTAGAGGGATTACCTCTAAAGGAATGATATTATATTATTATTTGTTAGAGGCTAACTTTTGACTTAACCATGTGGTCCTTAGTTCCTGGGGAAAGGGGACGAGTGTTAAGTGGACCTCATGTAGCTTCAGAGAGACATGTGTCAACCTGGGCGCATGCAATTTTTAGGTGGGAAAGTCAGCCCGTTGGGGGGTTTCCTCACCATTCTCACAACTCTCACAAATCTGAGGATTCTCATGATTATCACAATTCTCGCCACCCTTCACCATTCTGTCTGCACTCTCACGAGGTTAGCCACCCTGGAAGTCCGTCATACTCCCCATTTATGCACATGCCATTGTAACCTGTAGATACTGGAGTTGTCCTACATATTTCCCGTGAATCCTGGCACACCTGTATTGTGCTTGAGCCCATGCTGTGTATTAGTGGTTGGTTGTTGATGCCAAAATAGTTCCTTGGATGAGCTTGGATTGTTGGCATATTCTGTGTCCTTACCCATTTTTTAGTTGTTACCATCACCTGTGCATTAGCTGAATTCTTTTGTTGACATCCCCTGTTTCCATTTGAATTAAGAGTTGAATTGAAGAAGCATGTTGTCAATCCTGTGAGAAACTCCCCCAGGTGAGAGAGTTTGGTGGGGAAGTGATTTTTCCTGGAGGGAGTCTCGTAGCAGCTACAATACTCTGAGACTTCCGGTCCAACTTGTTGCTGAAGCCCAAGGAAAGGGAGGTGTAGTAGCCGATGGGCTTGTAATAGTGAAGGTGTACCCTCCTAGGGTGGAATAGGTGTGTGGGGAATGAGGATCTGTGGGTTGTGGGCGTAAGTGGATCCTGGGATAAAAATCCTTCCTGTTGTTCTGTGCGACTTCCCTTTTGTCCTTTCCAAGCCTAGAAATCCCTTGCCAAGTTGAGTTTGGTCCCAGCTCGGGGGTGACCCACTGTTGAGTGTGATGAGCAATGTGGTCTAAGGCTAGGAGGTTCGTGGAAGGTCTATACACAGTTGGTGGTCTACAATTAAAAGATAAGTACCCATTTCTCTATTCATTTACATGATATGTATTTATATATGCTATTACATCTATGGTTTGTCTATGATTAGTACATGTATGCTTTTACTGTTATTTTTTCATTAAGTCGTGTGATAGCAGAACGTAAATCATCCGTTAATTATTGGTATGTGTCATTGTAGCTTCCATAAGAATATGTGTATGTACAAAATGTTAATGTCTAGTTAAAATTGCATTAGAAATATATTCATATATATATGTGTATGCTCGAGCATGTTAGTTTCTGAGGTAATGTTGCCTGGCCTATCGGTTTAAGGTTGGGAAGGTGACAAATTGGTATCAGAGCTAGCAAGTAAAGATAATGTTGTTTGGGTAGTGTTACCCGACAGAGGTTGATGGCCGGGGACGTCACAGGTTGCATGACTCAAGATGTATGTGCGTTGGAGGGAAAGAGAACATGAAGAGGTTGACCAAATGGTCGAGGACAACCTAGAGGTGGTGGCAACACTAAAACAATGTGGATTATGGAAAATTTTACATTGTCCCCTTATGAGAGATCAATCAATACCTCTGAACCATCTGGTAGAGTATTGGAACCTAGATGAAAATGCCTTTATGATAGAAGGCCAATCACTGGCACCAACCACTGAAGACATTTACTTCTTGACCGGTCTCTCTAGGAGGGGTGAACCAGTAAACTTGGATACTTTCCCTTCTGGGCCATATAACATATCCCACTATATTGATATGTATTGTGAGGCCAACATAGAGAAGGTGGGCTCTTAAGTGCCGATACAAAAGATCGAGAGTATGAGTTTGAGAATGGTACTATACATGATTTAGCAGATGACAGGATCCATTGCTCTACAACAAGCCTCTCGAGCCCAGATGCATTGTGCATTTTAGTTTCTGCAGCCAATAATAATTGATTGGAGCACCAACATGCTCAATTACATGAAAATTCAGCTGACAGAGTGCAAGTTAATACAAAGGAGAAACTTTGGATTCATGACAGTACTATGTGCATTCTTCTTTGAAAGAGTGTCATACATGAGCCTGAGGGAGGGTGTGTGAGGACACATAGCCTCCTTTCCAGCACTGTGTAGATGGGTCTCTTTGATGTTGTGTCACGAAGGAGGAGGGGTACATGAGTCATATGATGACAAGTTCTTCAACTAGTGGAAATTATAGATTCCCGCCATCGAGGACTACCCATATGCGGGTATTAGCTTCTTGAGAGACCCAGACATGCCTATGATCCCTAGTGCAGCACGGGGTGAGATAGATGCGTATTAACATTTTTAATTTTTAATTTTTAAATTTTTAAATTTTATAATGCAAAATAAAACATGTTTTTGGTAATGTCACAATACTAAATTAAAACCTGGTATATACAAATGTGGGAGCAATGTGGCCAGTGGACTTCCCTCAGACTTGACGCTATCCTCAAGAGAAAATACAACTAGGAGGAGCCCCAGCAGAGGCAGGGCCATTGTCAGTGGAGGATGAGAGAGTACTGAGGCAGGTAGAGAGGAACATGACAACCCTCACCCGTAGCATGCCCATGACAGACATCGAGGATCTGCCACCATCCATGTAGACTCATGTAGTGGGAGTACCCAGGGCATGGGTCTAGTTATTCTGGTGTCTAGCGAACTCCGTAGTGTACTATACTAGGGACAATATGCCTAGAGATTAGATTAGTATTGGACATTATGCGTGCTGAGGGCACCCATTTTTGTATCTCCCATATGTATTGATGGCTTAAGCCCGACAGTGTATATTTGACACTTTTGAGGCTTTATGGCCTACATTTTGTACTGTGACATCATTTTGGGACATATTATATATATACATGTTTTTTCCTTATGGAGTAAATACATTTTGTACAAGTATATTTACATGTGTGTATATTTGTGTGCTTTTATATTTATGTGTGTGAAAGATGCCAATCTAAAACATGATTTTCCAATGTATCAGTTAATTGATTAGAGTGTCTAGGAACATGAATATATGTAATATAATCAAAATAACGTTCCAAGAGGCATACCCTAAGGAATCGTCGATGCAAGGTGGGATTGTGGATGTGGTAGAATCCATTTAACTGCTACACTACCAATTGAACATCTAAATGAACCCAGAGGTGAGAAATACCAAGTGACAAATCATCACATAGAAATTCTATTACAACGCTATACTCAGAAACATTATTTGTTGCTTCTCCCAGACAAACACCTCTAGAAGATACCAACTGACCAGTGGGCGTGAAGATCACCCAAGCTATGGAAGAAAACCTTCGAGTGTGTCGGATAGTACTATCCTCAAACCCAACATAAACCTCAGACTCACTTGACATCTTCCACAATGCAGAGGCATAATAAACTATTCGTCCATAAAAAAAAAAGATACTACAGATAAAATATATATACTATATACAAGAATTCACACTCAGGTGACCGACCTAAGTGTAATACTTTTTTAAGTAAATCTTATTTCTGGGCCCAGGAAACACATTGCCTTCAAAGTCAAATAACCCATAAGCGCCTTTTTCCAAAACGATTTTTACACTAAATGACCCGAACCACATAGGTTTAAACTTTCCTTCCCCTAAGGGATATTTATCTTTGTCATAGAACAAAACAAGATCACCTTCAGAGAAGTACCTAAGGTGAACCGACTGATCGTACTGACACTTGACGCGATGCTTCTGAGTCTCGTTATCAAAGGCTGCATCTCAACGCTATTCATCGAGTCATTCGAGAGAGAGGAGATTCAAGCGCATTTGTGTCAGGAAGTAGTTCCACTGCCAACTTAAGAAAAGGATTCTGACACTCAATAGGAAATACTGTCACCATCCCATAAACTAGTTGGAAAGGAGAGAATCCTGTGGCAGTCTTGACAAAATTTTGATATACCCATAGTGCTGAGTACAACATCAAATGCCAATTCGACTTGGCCGAATTGATTGTCCATTGGAGAATGGTCTTAAGAGACTTGTTGACAGCCTCCACCTGACCATTCACTTATGGATAATAGGGTGACAAATGTTATTTTTTAAACCCTAGCTTTGGCGTTAAATTTGTCATCATATTATTTTGGAAGTGATTGCCATGGTCAGTGACAATATCTTTTGGTATACTGAACCTAGAAATGATTTGGTTGAAAACCAAGAGTGCCTCTGTTTCCCCATCGTTGCTAAATTTTGGCATGGATTCGACCCACTTGGTGAAGCAGTCTACTGCCACAATTATATAATGATGCCCCCTAGAAGAAACTGAGTGGCATGTAGTGAAATCAATTCCCCACTTAGTGAAGGGACCAACCACAATAACATGAAAAATAGGAGTAGGGTGTGCCCATATCTTCCAAGAGAAGATATGACATAGATGACACTTCTTGAATGCTTCTATGCAATCTTTGATTAATGAGGGRTATAAGTATCCAACATGAAGGATTTTATAAGTGATATCCATCCCATAAAAGTGACTGCCACATTCTCTAGTGTGGAAATCATTAAGCACAAGCTCTACCTCCTCATGAGTCAGGAAATGACGGAGAATGCAGTCAATTCCTTGACGATACAAAGTGTCATCCAGGATAAGATAACTTCGTGCTTGATGGAGTATCCATCGATGCTCATCATGAGAATAAGAAGGAGGAAACTTCATAGTGTGAAGATACAGAAGAATATCTCCATACCAAGGGTCAGAAGACACAATAAGGAAGAGATCGCCATTGATCAACGACTCCTCGGTCATATCTATGCTACTCTTAATCAAAAGTTCTGATATTAACTCTGCAAAAACCAAAGACTTCTTAGACTTAGCTGAAACAAAGTCCAAATCAAATTCCTGAAGAATAATGATCTAGTGACTAATATTCCCTCTGATGACCCGCCATGTCAAAACATACTGAAAAGGATTAATGACTTCCATGACAATGGTTTTATGGAGTAGAATATAATGACGAAACCTTTGGACAAGGTAGACAACTTCCAAAGACAACTTCTCAACATGAGTATAGTTGAAGTCTGGTTCGACTAAGCCTCAACTAAGGAAGTATATAATGTGTTCTTGGAGCATGTCATCCTCCTGAACCAAGACCATACTGATGGTAGACTCTGTTGCAGCTAAATATAACAAGAAATCCTTGCCATAATCAGGAGGGATGAGCAGGGGGGCATACATCAGGGCACTTTTCAATGCTTTGAAAGAGTGTTGAGATGATTCATCCTAAAAGAATGGGACCCCTTTCTTCAAAAGACACATGAACCCTTTAGTTATTTTGGCATAGTTGGAAATAAATCACCGTAAGAAGTTAGCTTTTCCTTCGAGACTCTAAATTTGTGGAACTATGCACGGGGGAGGCAAGTGAAATATTGCCTCAACTTTGAGAGGATCGATCATGATCCCTTTGTTGGACATGATAAAGCCCAATAAACATCCTGACGTAACACAAAAACTGCACTTGTTGGGATTCAAACGAATTCTATAGTAGTGACACCCCTAAAAGATAAGTCGAAGGTGAGCGGGATGATCTGACCTCTTGTGAGAACGTGACGTGAGAGAATCAAGATATGCCTCGACTATATGTTTGAGATTGTGAAAGGTGAACAACATAGCCTGCTAAAACGTAGCTCCAACACTTTTAAGGCCAAAAGGCATCTTCTTATATGAAAAGGTACCCCAAGGACATATATAAGCAATCTTATGTTGATCCTTGGGTTTGATCTGAATTTGATTGTACCCTGAGTAACCGTCCATAAAGGAAAAGACTTCACAACCCACACATTCATCGATAATCTTATCAATGAACGGGGTAGGAAAGTTATATTTCAGGCATGCCTTGTTGAAATCATGAAAATCCATGCACACTCGATTTGTACCTTTCTTTTTGTTGACAAGAACATGATTTGACACCCATTTAATTAATTGAATAGGGTAGATTAAACTAGCCTTGATCAATTTTTCTACCTCATCTTTAATAGATGTTGCCTTTTGAGGGTTAACCGAGTGAAGCTTCTGTCAAACTGGATTAGTGTCGGGATAAGTTTGAATTTCATGTTCAACGATACAAGGATCAATGCCTGACATTTCCTCATAAGACCAGTCGAAAACGTTGCGAAATTCCTTAAATAATTCAGTATACTCTTTAATCACCTTGGGGGAACAATCCGCTTTGATGAAAATGTTTTTGACGATGCCAAGGGTCTTGGAGATATCAATTGGAATCATCGCAGCTATACTCACAATTTTTCCCTCAACATATACTCCATGCATTGCCAAAGGATTAATAGGCCGAGTGACATCTCCATTCATGGTCGCAGTAAACTCTCCTGCTTCCACTCTCCTAAGCTCAGGTAAAAGGTAAGATCTATGATGAAGATCATCCCAAGGTCTGTCTAGATTAGCCATTGCCTCTAAAATCTCATTGTTGGAGGGCAATACCAAGTCCAAAGGATCGTGAGAGGTAAGAGACTCTTGAGCCCAAATAGGCTCTAGAACAAGATCTAGCTCTTGAGGGGGAGTTGGATCAGAGTTGGCCGAGGTTTTCTAAACAATGTTGTACACAACCTTAGTTGCGGATAGGGGCATCGCCATGCCAAGAAAGGTAAATTCCATGGATTGTAGAAATAATTTGTTTGAAATGAAGCTACTTGGAGAATCACAACCTTGGGCTGATCAGGGACAGTCAAAACAAACTTAACATCATTTGAAGGTGGTGGAAATTTGAAAGTGCCCATCAAATATGGAAACAATCCAACACCTAGATTGATGGTACCTTGTTGTGGGTTATCGATCATCGGGACTATGGATGCCCTCGATGAAGGGTTAGGATGAGAGAAAGACAACTGATCAATGATTACTATCCTACCCTCATGAGGAAAGCATAAAATAGAAAAAATGGAGGATACAACCATTGTCATTGCGTAAGTCCAACTTCGAACCAACAAAAGGTTATAGTCAAGAGGTGCATCAACTACTTCGACCTCGACACACATAGTTTTTCCCTCCAACTACATGGGGAAGGAGGGGATTATGCCATGTAGTATAAAAGAATGATCGTCAAACACAATTAACAGCATAGGAGACGGAGACAACTCGGGTTGACCAATAGCCTTCCAACATGCCAATGAAATAACACAAGTAGATGCACCCTCATCTACCATTATGTGAAAAATATTCCATGTCAATGATTTCACGACGTAAACCAATACTATGTTGAAGGCAACATGGAAAGTAAAATGAGGTTTAATATTGGAAGTTTCAAAGACAATAGATCTTGAGTTAGTTGGCTCAGCAACACCTAAGACGTATAATAACGCTTTTCTCTAAGAAGGGAAACTTCAAGGACCTCTAGTGAAGACATCGCACAAGGGGTTTGTGCCAGATTCTCAATGACGGAGTATTTCTGGGCAGCCCTTGCATTTGGATTATGAGAAGCTTTCGTAAATGCACCTTTGGGGATGCGAGTCATATTTTCTCCCATTTTTTTCTCAATGTGAAGAGGAGGCAATGGGTTTCTGTTCTTAGTAGATTCATGCATTCCATAATTATGATCCATGGTCTAAAGATGAGCATCCGATCTCATCATGTACACGTTGGTGGTTCTAGTGCTAGCATTAAGTTTGGGGTCACCCTGATTACCCCCAGACATGTTCGTGGATGAAGAAGTCTGTGTCAAATTATGCCCCTGAGGGAAGGGGTTAGTTAATAGAGAAATTTGTTGCTATGCCAACAATTTCTGGGCTTCCTCCATCTGAGGGCACTAATGAGTTAGGTGATCATCTGTGCAAATATTACATGGGAACTTAACCTTCTTATTCTTGTTTTTACCCTCACCAACATTGTTAGAAACATTTTTTTCATTACCCCCTTTTCCATTCTTTCCCTTGGCCTTTATTTTTCCCTCGGGTTGCTGGTTACCTTTGGGGTTTGTCATCTGTATACTTTGTACTTCTAACATTTGGGTTGTGGGGGAAATCGTACTAGGACTCTAGCTCGCCACAATCTATTGTAGCAATAACTATTGCAATTGGTTAGACAACTTATCTATGGGCTTGCTTTGTGCTGAGCCTATGACACCATTGACATGAGGCCTAGACTTTGATTTCGTTTGGTCAAAGGTTGACCATGATGCATCTGGAAGAATCTCATACAACATGCTAGATTGAGAATAAATCAATTCCAGTTGTTGAGCTCTCATTATAGCCTCTTCCTCAAAAAATACTCTGGAAGTCACGATGTCTTTGGAAATACAAGGTACCAAAGACTTGAGGAACCACTTGAGTAGAAATGCAGGAGGGACCTTCACTTTAATCAATCTCTTGTAGAGATTCCATTCTCGAATATGATCGGAGATATGGATGGCCTTAGTTTGCTCGAAATTTTCCAAAAACTTTGTGCCAGCATCATATCTCACCAGTAGCTAAAAATGGTTTAAGAAGACCATTGCCATATCATTAAAGTAAGAATATTTCAAGCCATCGATCTCAATATACCACTTCGCAACACACCCTATGAGAGTGCATTGAAACAATAACAACTTGATAGAGTCATCATTCAACGAGTTGGAGGATCACCACAAGTGAAATGTTGTAACATGATCGCCTGGATCTTCGCTAGGATTGCCTTCAAATTTTCGTATGTCTAGGGGAAACTTAGTTGGCATAGGAGGAAAATGTGGATCATGATAGATAGGATTATTCAACAAACTTGACAAGTCTTGCAAATGAAGAGTTTCTAGAAAAGGTAACCTAGGTTGCGACCGATTTAAAGGAAAAGAGGAACCTGGATTTTGGTTGACACTAGGTTGCTAGGATTTTTTTTCCTGTTGACCAGAGTTCTAGTAAAAACTAGGGTGTCCTTGGCCAATATAATGGCTTTGTGTGTTAGTCTGCATCGTCAATGGATTTGAATAATTAAATGACATACCCTGGGTAGGGATTGCTCCCTGCATGGTATTCCAAAAACCTCGGTTGGGGTTACCCCCAACCGATCCTCTTGGCATAGGTATTGAACCTTGCCTGGGGTTCCAGTGAGCGTGGGAGGGGTTGAGAAACCTAAAAGGGATTTCCAAGACATTGAGAGATGAGGGCTCCTGTCATCATTCCCTATGAAGGAATAAATCCTTGCATGGGGTATGGTTGATTGAAGAAGGGGTTTCCCCCTAATGAACATGCGGATGACGAGAAAGTGTTATTTCTAAAAGAACCAAACAAACATAAAGGAATAGAACCAACAAGAGTCATATAGGACTGAGACCCATGAATCCCTCCACTAAATAAGTTGGGACAAGCATTACGGCCAGATGGTTGTTGAAAAGCACCTCCGAGCGAGGGGGACGGAGGGGGAATATGACCCCCACCCTAAAGGATTGCATTAAACGGAGCAGAGGTTCCCCAGAAGGATTCTTGCAAGGGATAATTAGAACTCCCTTCCCCCATACCAATAGTCTATAAACTGGAGTAGGTTAAAGTCGATCTTGTGTCAAAACCCGACATCCCATATGAAAAAGGAGCACTAGATGTGTTCTGTATGGTAGAAGTAGGAGTAGTGGTAGAAGTCATCATAGAGATTGTGCCACTGCCATAATTTGTAGGTTTCTGGATAGAGATAATCCTTTAAGGTGAAGGTGGGGGAGGAGGCATGACACCCCCTCCAAAAGTGACTGGGATGGGAGTATGAGGACTCCTGGTAGTAGAATTATTTGCTTCCATCCCCAATCTCCTAACGAGAAGACAATCAAAAGTAGTCACATCAAGAGGGACTATTTGAACAAGGATTTGCGCTGAGAGATCAGTGATCAGAGGGTTTGCGTGACTGAAGCCTTTAGCTTTGAGGTTGAAAACGATAGTCTCCTCCAGTGCAAGTGTATATTCTGTAGGAATAGGCTTAGGAAAAATTTCTTGTGACCCGATCGCTTCGAAAAAAACCTCTTGATCGATCCTTTGCCTCAGCGGTGGTGGAGGTGGCTCCAAAGTTACCATCAGAAAGACCTGGAGCCTATGCAAATGGTGAATATTTTGATCTTCCACCTTGTGAAATGATCAACCGAGACTCTAAGGTAAAACTAGGGAGAAACACAGAACCCATGCTACAAAGTCCCTAAAGAAAGATCAATCAATCGGGAGAATGACAGGAAGAACAATTATGCCAACCAACACTAGATAAACTTACAGGTGCAAGTGTAACTCAAACATGGAAACACCCTCCGGGTATACTGTTGGCACAGGGGCATACCCAGGGTTCAACTCCAAGAGCACACCAAAAAGCCCTAACTATTGGCCCTTTCGGCAACACCTGCGAGGCAGATGCAGTCTCACTCGAAGCAGCTATGGGGGGGTTGCAAGATAGAGATGTACAACCAAAGGGAATATCAAGTGGATCTAATGGGAGAACAACACAACATTCATATATCACTTATCAACTTATATCTTGCAAGATACCAGATATATAAAATATGCAGAACAGAAATAAAATGCTAGAAATGGCAGAATAACAGTAAAATATCCAGCATAATCTCCACAATAACACAGAAATGATATAAGAACAACAATAGAAATAGCACTTTGATTCA
>SNQJ01S0008979.1:145111-157006 GCA_010110895.2 Picea sitchensis
GAGTTGGTGAAGGTAAATTGGAACAATAGTCTGCACCTTGTTCAGCCTGTACATTACCCTGTGTCTCTGCTAACTCTTGTTCTGGCTCTGAATCACTATAGGGTAGGTTTAAAGGGTTACTTCCTGTAGTAGGGTCCTTGGACTGCTCACCGTCAAACTGTAGTTTTCTTTTGATTCTTTTCTTCTTAACAGAGGATGATTCTATCGGATCTCTTGGTGGTGAGATACCCTTCCTTTTTCTATGATTGATTTTGGGAGTAATAGTCTTCTTAGTGGCAGCCTTTTTACCCTTCTCCTACTGTTGCCAATCAGTCTGGAATTCATTCCAAAAGAGGAAATAGTTCCAATCTACCTGCCTTTTCTTCAATGACTCTTTGACAATAAGAGTAATGAGTCCTTGATGAGACAATCTGCTTGCCACCTTAGTGGGCTTGGCCTTGAAGTGTTTAGACATTTTCGTGAGGGATTTGTGCAAGTAAAATGGTAGATTAATTAGATCTCTGCCTGTAAAATGGTTTAAAAGCTTAAAGTGATAGAACATCACTCTATTGTACCGCCCTTCACATGTTATGTAAACAAATATTGCTTTCAACAAGGACTGCCACTTTGATTCCAAGTAAGACATTGGAATATCCTTTTTCCAGATCAAATCTTTGTGTACAGGCAGTAGGTATGACCTAAATTTGATGTTTGAAGGTATGGTAGACTTGAACCAATAGCCTCCTGACCTAGGTAAACCTGTACACTCAGCAATGTCAGCTTCATCAATGATAAAATCCTCCTTTCCTATTTTAGCAGACCTCCCATCATAAGAAATGGCAAAAGACTCGACCACTTGTTGATGAAAATAGGTTAATTTTTCACAATATGAAAATACCCCAGCCTGTTTGAAGAATTCTGCCACGTCTGGGTGAGCTTCTAGGTACCAAACTCCATCCACTTCAGACCTCAGAACTGGCCCTGCTTTCGGCATTAGTCAATGCTGACTGTACCTGCGATTATGGAAAACTTAGTGCCAGGGAGAAAAAGACTCTAGGATTTAGGATGACAGAGAGTATGACTCATGGAAGAGCAAACGGGACAGGGTGACACAGAGTTTGGATCATGAAGCTCAAACACTAACCAAGTTTAGGCAACAAATTGACTGAGAGCATGCCGAAATTTTCGATTTTTGGTGGTATATTCATTTAAACTAAAACAAGATGGGTTTTGAAATTGCTTGATAAATCAACTTGGCTTAATTGGATTGAGAGAAATTTGTTGGACTCTAATGGCGCTTGATGATCACCATGGGAAATGGGATTATGATGTCTGGAAACGCGTTTGATTGATGAAATCATAGACTCACGATTATCTCAATAACTCTGGAATTCAAATTGATAATGAATGAGGATTAAATGAGGGATTTAACAGGATCATGGTAGATTGTGTACTCATGACTGGAAATGGAGGGAGGCTTCGTGACAACATGCATGAATTTCTGTATCATCATCGTGTCTTCATTTTGAAAAGACAAATGTGGTTGAAGGGACAACAGGAACTCAAATTTTTAGATAGATACAATTAGAACGTGCATACCTTCCACCTTCATGAGCTTTCGGCAGTTACATTTCCATCATTGTGCCAACTGACAGCTGGCTCGTGCGAAAGCACGGGCTTTCCATTTTTCCCATTGAAATGTTTTCGGTGGTTAACCGCATTTTTTCTTTGCCCTCTTAACTACCGGGAACAAAGGCTTTCGGTGGTTAATGAGCGCGTTTCAGGCTCGCCTAAACCACCGAAACCTGAGATTCTGACTTTTTCTTGACCAAACCAAATCAAAAATTTATTTTGAGCTTATTTACAGAAAATAAACTCTCTAACCTACCTACAAAAATTTAGGAATAAAATTTGGACCACAACCTATCACCTCAAAAGAAAAATTTCCACCAATTTATTTGAGGAGATAACAGAGCGAAAAAATGAGCATACTTGGAAAGGTGATCCACCACCACCATTATGACTGATTTATTCCGCAATTTGGGTAATCCTGTAATAAAGTCCATAGAGATATCCTTCCAAATAGCAGGGGGAATCAGAAGCGGTTGGAGGGTGCCTGGAGATTTGACTGTTTCACCCTTGTTGTGTTGACATACCTCAAATTCAGCGACAAACTTACGGATGTCCTGTTTCATACCATCAACAAAAAAAGAACGTTTGACTCGGTCATATGTTTTGGTGAACCCTGAGTGCCCCGCTGTGGGTGTAGCATGAAGCTCAGAAAGTACCGTGGATTTGAGCTTGGATTGGTTACTTAAATACAAGCGACCTTTGTATCAAAGCTCATCCTGGAGCCAGGAGTACCCTGGGGGAGCCAGAGCGTTGTTCTGTAGTTGTTGGATCAGATGCAAACTTTTTGGATCTTGAAGCCATTCCTGGCGCACAGCTTGGAGCCAATCGGGTACAATGAAGGAAAGAGAAAAAAGGGATCCTTCGTCTTCATATTTCCAGGATAGTGCATCCGCCACGACATTGTCTTTTCCCTTCTTGTAAATGATCTCATAATCATATCCAAAGAGCTTAGTCACCCATTTTTGTTGCGCCTGGGAGGAAATGTGTTGTTCCATAAAGTACTTGAGGCTTTGATGGTCGGTCTTAATTTGGAAGCGTTGCCCCAAGAGATAAGGACGCCACAACTCAATGGCATGCAGAATCGCCAACATTTATTTTTCATAAATGGGTTTTCCCAGATTCCTTTCAGACAGTTGCTTGCTAGTGAAGGCCAAAGGTCGACCCTCTTCCATAAGGATAGCACCGAGTCCTTTCCCTGAGGCATCACATTCCAACACAAAGGTCTTTGTGAAGTCGGAAAGGGCCAGAACTAGAGTGGTGCACATGGTCGTCTTCAAGGTTTCAAAAGCTTGAGTAGCTGCTGGAGTCCAAGTGAAAGAGTTATTTTTGAGGAGAGCCGTGAGAGGTGCTGCAATCTTTCTGTAGTTCTTAACGAACTTGCGAAAATACCCTATGAGGCCCAAAAATCCACGCAATCTTTTGAGAGTCTTTGGGTGCGGCCAGTCTTGCATAGCTTCAATCTTTTTCGGGTCCACCCTGACGCCATCCTTTCCCACCAGATGACCCAAGTATTCTACTTTTGATGCACCAAAAGCACATTTGGACTGTTTNAAGCCAAAACCGAAATCTGCTAGCTGCAGCAGCTGCAACGGAAGCTCTCCTCCAAACTTGCGCACAAATTGGCCAACTGCAGTGCGCACAAGTGCTGCTTATGCAGTTCTGAGAATGCCTGCCAGAATGAAGACTAGCCTCCTGTATTTATACTAAATCTGGCAAACTGCCTGGGCCGACTTCTCATTCTGGGTGCCTATTTACTTAGTATATAATATTTCCTTTAGTCGACTTCTTCTCTTGGAGGCTAATAACCTAATGCAAGTTATCCTCTTGAGTCGACTTGTCTTCTAGGGTTATTAGCCAACTAATTAGGGTTTCTTCTTGCTTCCCGGAATATTCTATTCTCGTCAGGTTTACACGTGGAGGTAAATACCTCTCCCAGCTACCATAATATCAACACTTCTCTGCATCTTGAATGATTTCCCGAGCCCAAGCTGGTCTTCTTCTTGGTATTCATCTCTCGGGATGAATCTGCAGGTATCTGTGGTTCTTCCATATCATGATCTTCTAATACAACATCATCACCTGCATCTGTATCTGTGACTCTGGGAGCTTCAAGCTCCTCATCATGAATCTCATCTGAATGATGTTGTCTTGATTTACTAAAAGATGCATCCTCATCGAAGGTGACATCTCTGCTAGTCTCAATTTGCCGATGACCAGGGATGTAAACTCGGTATGCCTTCGATGTCTCATTGAATCCAACAAATATACCCTTCTTGCCTGAAGGGTCCAACTTCGATATCTTGTCCTTGGGGACATGCACATATATTGGATAGCCAAATATCCTTAGGTGGCTGACCTTTAGCTTTTCACCTATAAACATCTTTTCTAGTGTCGTGTTCCCAAGTACTCCGTGGGGACTTCTGTTCTACACATATACAACGGTCCTGGCTGCCTCTACCCACAGATGCATTAGTAAATCTTGATCATGAATTATGGCCTATTGCTTCCATGATTGTACGGTTCTTTCTTTCTGCCACACCATTCTGTTGAGGATTGTAGGGAGTAGAGAGCTCCCTCTTAATTCTAACTTCCTTACATAATGCCTTGAATTCATCTGAAGTGAATTCTCCTCCATTATCTGATCTCAAAATATTTATTTTCTTTTCAGACAAGTTTTCAACAAGTGCCTTGAACTCTTTGAACTTATTGAACACTTCATTTTTAGCCTTCAAAAAATAAATCCAAGTTTTACGTGAGAAATCATCAATAAATGAAACATAGTATACATGCTTGCTAAGTGAAGTGGATGACATCGATCCACACACGTCTGAGTGTATAATGTCCAAGGCTCCCTTGGCTTTGCTATCACTGCCTGGAAATGGTTTCTTCACGTTCTTTCCTTGTGCACATCCCTTGTATATTCGTTCATGGTCCACTTGGATTTCTGGCAAACCTGTCACCATCTTCTCACGATCGGTTATGCTTTGTAGTGTATGTGAGCAAACCTCCTATGCCATAGTTCACTTGGAGTAACTGTACTGTGTACTAATGTTGAAACAAAATGTCCTTTTAAGTTGTATAAGCCTCCTTCTTGGACCCCAATCACTACGACATCATCATTAGATTTTCCTTTAGGCCACATGAGGACTTCTCCATCAATGAAAGCAACTCTAAATCCTTTCTCATCTAAAGCTGAGATAGAAAGGATATTCTTCTTTAAACCAGGTACATACAACACATCCTTCATCTTCATAGGTTTTCCGGAGTCTAACTTGTAGGATGCTTCTCCTACTCCTTTAATGGGATACTGATAGTCATCAACTAGCTTCACCTTGTGAGGTGAATCTTTCTGAACTAGATCTGAGAGAGATTCCTTATAACCAGTCATGTGCTTAGAAGCACCATTATCAATAAGCCATGTGTCACTTCCATGAGTGACTGTACCTGTAAGAGCTGAGATCAAAACATATTCTTCACTTGAGCCTTCTTCTTTGTTTTTCTCATGATCATGTTCATCATCTTCTGCGACATGAGCATGATGCCTTTTATACTTTCCTTTTCTGACCTGACCTTTGTAGTTGGGACAATTTATGGCAATGTGTCCCATCTTCTGACAAATGAAGGATTTGTAACTTGAGAAATCCTTCTTGAACTTGTGAGTCTTTTGTAATCCATGAGGTTTCTTATGTGAGTGAACTTCCTTCTTGCTCTTTTCTTTTCTGGTATGTGTTGCTAGGGTTTGATTTTCTTCATCGCCTAGTTTCTCTTCTCTTGCTTCCAATCTAGCTTCTTCCCGAGTACAATCCTCCCATAGTCTGCTAAACCTTGTTAGCCTTCTTCTTGAACATATACCCTGAATGAATGATTCCCAAGATCTGGGGAGACCATTCAATGTAGTCATTACCAACTCGGCTTCTTCGATTGTGTCTCTAATGGATTCTAGCCGTTCTTTGATTTGAGACACCCTTCTGAAGTATGATTGGATAGTTTCTGAACTCTGCATCTTCACATTCTTGAGTTGTGTCCTCAAGGTCATCTTCCGATTGATATTCTTGCCTTCATAGAATCGGGATAAGGCATCAAACATTTGCTTGGGAGTTGTTAATGATGAGACATGGGGGATTAAATGATCCTTGATAGAATCAATAATGATTCTCTTCACCTTCACTAGGTTCTTTTTGTACTTTGCTTTGGCCTCATCTTCATTAGGTTCTGGAACTGCTTCTTTTTCGAAATCTTCTAGATCATTCTCTTCTAGAATGAGCATCACTCTGTACTTCAATGCTCGGAAGTTATCAACACCTTCAACCTTCTCATCAAGCTTGGTACTGGGTTCCATCCTGTGCTTGAACAATGCAATAAAGAGATAAAACTTTTCAAAGAAAGGTTTTGTACTTACTAGAGAGTGCTATGCCAATGTGACCAGCTGCCAAAACGTCTTGAACTAGGGTTTATGAGGAAACCCTAATTTTTCAAAATATGAATTTTGGAATTTTGCAATGAGGGATAGGTGCGCCCTCCTAAGGCGAGTTCCTTGGTGGTCTTACTTTGACCAACGCTCTTCAAAAAGTGGGTGAAAACACCTCCTAGGATTTTGTGCAGTTGTAGGCACTTGCAACAACAGTTGCAGTTTTACAAAACTTCATCAAATTGAGAATCTAATCCCAGGGAGAGGTGTGCTAGGGTTAGGCGAGTCTTCCTATACTCTTAGTTTCCCCAACGAGCTCTTCTAAAATGTGCAAATGGCTTCTTTCAGGCCCGCTCTGATTCCATGTTAAAATTCTTCAACAAGTAGTTAAGTGTGTATAGTATTCTTTAACTTTAGTCTATTAAAACAATAACTGCATGCATAATGATCATTGAAAGAAAGACATCCACAGTATACACAAGATTTATCCTGGGAAACCCTCGTGGGGGAGAAAACCCAACAAAGCTTTCTAAATATATATTCTTCAACAAGTACAATGTCTCTCTCAAGAGAGATCTCACCAAAACAAAAGATCCACCAGAAACCCTAACCAAAATATAGTAGCGCACCACTAGACCAAGATAGTCCTTCACCAGATATCCAAAACCCTTAACCAGAACAACCTTCTTTTGTAGTTGCGTCACCCTTCCTTTGTAGCTGCGTCACCCTTCCTCTGTAGCTGCATCACTCTCTCAGACTTGCGCACTTGTGTGAGAGAGCTTGTTGTGTGTCCTCTCCAAATGAGGCGCCTAGCCTCTTATAAATACAAGTTGCGCCCCCCAGTAATTAGGTCAGGGCCGACCTGTCCAATTTATCTTTCTATTTTACATTTGACTTGTCAAGGCACAATAGGGCCGACTTAACAAATATAATATGACATTATTCTTTAGGGTTTTGTCTTGGTCAAATACAATATGAATAATATCTTCCGAAGCTATTCAAACTTCAACAGATCTGAGGTACCAACAAGCATATCTAAGGTACTAGTGGACAGATCTAGTGCAGATCTGAGGTATCAACACACAAATTTAGCAGATCTAAGATACCAGCAGGCAGATCTTGCAGATCCGAGGACCAACAGGTAGGTCTAGTGCAAACTTGAGGCACCGGTAGGCAGATCTAGTGATCTAAGGTACCAACACACATATCTAGCAGATCTGAGGTACCAACAGGCAGATCTAGCAGATCTAAGGTATGAGCAGACAGATCTAGTAGATCTAAGGTACCAACAGATAGATCTAGTGCAGATTTGAGGTATCAACAGGAAGATCTAGCAGATTTGAGGTACCGGCAGGCAAATCTTGCAGATCTGAGGACTAGGAGGCAGATCTAGTGCAGATCTAAGTATCCAACAGGCAGATCTAGGCAGATCGAGTAGAGGGTTTCTTCAAGGGCAAAGTTGCCAAGTTTGTTATATTTGTATTTTTCTTCAATGGGCCATTTTCCTAGTAAAGGAGCCCTTGTAAGTGTGGAGTCATTATTTAATGAAAAAACTGATTTGAAGGGCATAATTTCTGTGTGTTGTGTGAAGTTTGGTTTTCCAGTTTTTGCTTTTGCTGTTTTATTTCCAGCCAATATATTTTGTTCTGTGTGCTGTAATTTATTGATCAACAAGGAAATACACAAGGTAATATTTTATCTAGGTGTTGGGAATTGAGATTTCAACATGGTATTAAGAGAGTGTTGAAAGTTAATAGGATGTAAGGGATCTAGTGCCTTATTGCCTGATCTATGGAGTTATGGATGCAATCTAAGGGAGTGTTCTAAAATGAAAGGTTAGGGGCTACAAATAGACAAGATGACATTCTTTATAGCATGCCTAACTTAGTAAACAAGAGACTACAAGGTATAGAAGGGAAGGGAATCATGATAGGAGCTCCTCAACCAAACCAAATAAAGGAGCGGTTAAGATTTACTCACAATGGATGTTAGGGATATAAACTACTTTCTTCTAAGGGAAGGTGCAAGCTTTTCACTCACAATGGGAGATCTAGGGCTTTAGCCACTTTCCTTAGAAACAAGGCACTCCTAGCTTTGGCTTTGACAATCTAACTTGCAAATCACAAGTCTACCAAAGGTGTAGCTAGAACATATGCCACACATAAATAGATTGTACAAACAATGAAAACAACTATATCTTGCAAGAAAATATATCTTAGTCCAATACTTGGAGCTAGCTTGCTCACAAGTTCTTCTATTCAAGAATTCCCAAGTACAAAATGGAGAGAGAAAACCTTTATATAAGTTTTAGCTCAACTCTCCTCTCCTCTCCAATAAAATATTATTTTCCTAGGAAAATAATAAAATATTTACAACAACTACCTAAGTGGGCGAATTAGGTCAAAAGCTCATAGAAAATGCTTGGATACAATGTTCTAGATGATTGTAGTGCCACATGTCACCTTCCTCCACCTCATGCAAAGGCAAAAATCTGAGTACCATTTGTCCTCATGTGCAAGGTGTTCTCCAAGAGATAACTACCTCAATAAAATAATACAAAAGCATCAAGTATTTATTGGGCTATGAAGCACTAAACATGCAGACTAATTCCCAATACCTTAGCACAAGCTTTGATGGTGAATTAGGGCTGCAAAAAAGATGTTTTCAGAGATTTTTCAGAGCAGCTAAATGGCTGTAGCAAAGATTTGCTACAGCAGCAACTTTTACTCCAAGGAATTAGCCAAAAAATTGTCCAACAATAGCCAACATCAAGTAGATTAACAATAACAACTTTCCAACTATTTCCAACGGTAAAAGAGTGAGAAATTAAGCTTGAAAAAGAGAGTTTGCTGCAGCCCTAATGGCTGTAGGATAAATTTGTAATAGCAGCAAGGTATCCTTGACCAATCAAAACGCCCTAGTGGCTCAAGCAAGCAATTAAGACAAAGAATTGATTCCACTTTGAATAAATTCAATATCTTGTAAAATCACGTATTTCAATGTAAGCAATTTATTTCTCCAATGCAATAAAAGATTAGTGCCTTGCCAAATGGGTTGTGGAGTCTTCTTGTATTAGGTTAGGACTATTAAATCTCAAGGGGTGTAAGCCCCTTTTACTCCCTTGAGATGGCAGCCCTAACAAGGTAAAGTCTAGGAGGGTGTAAACCCTTTTACTCTTCCTAGCAACCTTTGCAATAGTCTTTTCAACAAACAATAATGATAAAAATGGGTGGAGGTTGTAAATCCTTATACTCCTCCAAGGATCTAGCCAATAACAAATATGGAACAAGAAAGAAACCTAACAAAGTGCAGATTTTCCTTACCAATTTCAAGAAATGCCAAGACAAAACCCTAGTTACCAAGCAATTTCATCACCAAAGCAAAGAGAAAGAGCCTCCAAGAGTAGCACACCACTTCCTTCCATAAGACGAGAGATAAACCATATCACAATAGAGAGAGAGAATGAATTTTCCCAAGTAGGGTGAAAATTTCAGCCACGTATCCTTCTCCACATGGGAGAGCTATGTTATGAAATGAGATTCACATGATCTCTATTTATACAAAGGTTTAAAACATAGTTTGTCCACTTAGTTAGGGTAAAACATAAGATAAGGGGTCAACAACCCTTATCTTACCCCTTAAACCAAATAATAATATTTAATTTTCACTTTTGCATATTAGAAACCCTAAAATAAGAAGATGTCACCCCTTTAGGGAGACGTTTTGACACTTGGAGCAAGTCGTTGGAGTTGGGGATGCATGGCTAGGCCTCCAAAGGCCACATGTCATACATCCAAGCCTTTTCTTCATGGTCCAAAGCCTCCATCCTTCAAAACGTGCCATGTGTCAATGAGCAACACCTCCATCACCACCAAGCCCCCTCAAGCATGACGTCAAGCCTCCAGAAATGATGTTTTGCCTCTCCTAGGCAAGTCGTTTGGGTACTAGGGGCTAGGTAAGGTCATCCATGATGTCTTCTAGGCCTCCAAAGGCTAGTCATCGTGATCCGACATGTGGGCCCTTGACATTCAACCTGCGGGCTTCTAGCCCCATGGAAGCCCAAGCTAGGCTTGTTCCTCCAAAACTATTCACCAACAAGGTCTTGCAAAACAAATAGGTACGCCCTCCAAGGATCTAGAGTCAAAATATCATGGAAAGTGAAAACCACATCTAATAAACAAGGCACCTAAACATGTGCACCAAAACTACCTCATCAAATTAAACAATTGCTCAAAGACCCTATACAATTGACCAAGTTTAGGTATGGGAGGGGTGTTATAAAAGTTCTATTGGTAGACCAAAACCCTCAAGTAGGGGATGCTCCTAAGGATGCCCTTTCAAGGTCATGTAGTGGATGATGAGGTGGATAGGGGGGTAGACTTCATAGGTCAATGAATTTCATGACATGCAAGGGCTCGTATTATCTCATTTATGGGTTCCTTTGTAGGGGGTGTGTTGCACCTTCTTCTTCAATGCAACCTTTTTCCAAGCCCATTTATTGCCATTTATTAATTAATTAATGATCCAAACACGTGTGCACTCCCAATAGTGAATCGATTAGGTTGGGGGGCAGTAACACAGTGTCACTTGAAAGAATAGGTCCACAAAGTACCATAGGGGTAACCATGTAAAGCGTTATAAGGCACTAGTGTTAGTATTTCTTTCAAGCAGGATATTTATTATGTGTGATCTTTTGCAAGCCTTCTATTCTTTTGAGAGAAGCAGTTTATCATTCTCAAGACCTGTCTGGGCGAGCATCTAGAAGGTTTGTATTTCAGGCTCTTATCTTTTGCCAACAACCATCCCCCTGGGCCTTCAACCCCTTCTTCCCATGAAATGAGGTACATGCCCTTCTTGGGTCACTAAAGTCAAAGGGCCTAGAAGAGGGCAATATGATGGGGATGCAATGAGTGGAAAGTGATAAGTATGGTCGGGAATGGTACGATGACCCCTCAAGGGACCTCCAGTTGCACCCCTTCCCCAAAAGTTGGCCACTTACTAGGAAATCGATGACACTCACCAAGGTGAAACAGGGTCAAAAGCATAATGTCCAAGCATGCGTTCTATAATCAAAAGCAGCTCAAATACAACATGCTTAAATGCCTCAAATATTAGGGTGATTACCTACCACAATACTTGACTTGTACCACATGGAGCAAGACCCATGTGCCTTCCAGAAGCTAACTGGCGTTGTGGATGCATTGACGATGGATCCAAACTGTGGTGATAGAGTGGGCTTCCATATGTGCAAGTGGACAATGATAGTCATGTGGTCTCTCGACACTCCATATCTGCAACCCGAGGGCCTCGAGACATCCTCTCCTTAGCTATCCCACAAAATGGGAATACAAGATCCTTTAGAGAAGGACTTGGATATGGTGAGACCTCAGTGCTAGATGGAGGTCATTCTACCATTGGTTTGTATGGAGGTTATTCTTGACCTGCTACTGTTTTGTTTGTTGCTAAAGGTCATTCTACTGAGTTGTAGAGAGGACAACCTACACTGACTAAAAATTTGGTTGATAATAGTATGCACGAGTTGGAGACAAACGATAGTTCTATTGATTTGTAGGGATACCCTGCATCTTTGGTTGAATAGGATCACATATTGCACCTTCTATTCAATGGGAACATGACTCTTTGTCATATTGTATGGTGGCATAAATGCTTTAGATGTTTGCAGAAGAGGTGTAAGAGGTAGAATTTTGGACCAGTGCCAACTACTAGGATTGATTGTGGTTGGATTGATGTTTTGTCGTGTCAACATTTGAATAGGTGCTTGAGGATTTCACACAAATGTGTATAATTTATTGTACACACATGTAGTTTTCCCCTTTATTCTTGTTGATTGATCAGTTGTTGCACTATTTTGTTGA
>SNQJ01S0008979.1:157089-175790 GCA_010110895.2 Picea sitchensis
TGATGGTGAATATTGTATTCTGAGAGAGGAGACTGTGAGAGAAAGAAGAGGAAGTTACAACGGGTTTTGCTGTAGGTTGTATCCCTTCATTTGTTGGATAATAATAAAGGAAGGACCTGACAATTTCTCTGGTGGACGTAGCCGACACTGGGTGAACCACGTAAATCTGTGTCTCTCTTGTATTGTGTGTCTTTTGTGTTTTGTTTCTGCATTTGTTTTAGTTTATTGCTCCGCGGTCATGTTTTTCTAACATGGATGGCTTTGAGAAGAGTTTGCCATTTCTTTTCCAAGTGAGAACTAGGAATGTATTTTTTCTAGATTATGTCTTGAAACTCTGGTTTCAAGTATGGTCTAAATTCCAGGTTTTTTGTGACTGTAGTCTTGAACCATTTATGCCCTATCCTTGGCATACCTGTAGTAGAGGCTATGGCGGCTTCATCTGCTTGTATCTCCAAAGATCCAACTATGCCCTTTTTCCCATCAAAAGACTTAGCAAAAACTTTTGTGATACCTTGGTGGTATCCCTCCTGTAGCCTTTCGACATAAGTGAGACAACCTAGATATGAAAAATACTGGTGGATTTCTGGGTGAGATTGTAAATAATGTATGCTGTCTAGCTCCTTTCTGAGAGGTGGGCCTCCTCACCTTTTCCCCATCTGCAATAACCACGAATTAATCTGAAAGACTTGAAAAAAATATTTCTTACCAATAGGCAGGAGCTTGCAGACGAAAGTGAATGACTTATGTGTTATCAAATGGTGAAAAGAGTGCCTTTATAAACTTCCATCATGTGCTGTGTTCAAATTTGAATGATGGATTTTTTCTAGTGTTAACAAGATTCAGGAACAAGTGAAAGACTGCAATGATGGCTGAACAGTCTTCTGGAATGATAAGACATCAAAACCCTCACACAATCTGCATAACCATTTTGAAATGATTAACGCATAAACGGTGACTGAGAACGTGGGATAATTCCAAAAGGCTACTTAAGTGGTCATTATGTCTTGATGACATGTGTCCTTCAATCCACATTCGTGCTCACTTGATGTGCTGTCTAAAAACCTTGTTTTGCACTTTCATCGGTTCCTCTGTGTTTTGAAATGTCGTTTTTCTGCCGAAAGCTTGAACTTTCGACAACTCATCTTAAGCTTTAAAACAACATTAGCCGCCGAAAAGATTTTCTTTGATTTTTTGAAAACAATAAATGTCAAATTGACTTATTTTTGGACTTTACAACTTATTCTCTATGCTTGGAGACCATAGACCACAGAAAATATAAAAATGACACTTATTCATGACTATGCTATCACCTAAAAATCAAATGGAATGACAAGTTTATTTTAGGAGATAACATACCAGATTACCTTCGTAAAGGAAAAAGAACCCACTGATGATGAAAATAAATTCAAATGGGATAATAGGAATGACGAAGTACGTGGACTGATCATAATTTCTATCTCTCGTGATTTAAGGTTCCACCTTTAAGAAATTGATGATCCTGAAGAAGCTTGGGAAAAGATTGAATTTGTGTTTGGTAAACACAATAATATTCGAGCACATCAATTAGAAAATCAGATATTGACTCTAAGTCCAAATGATTTTTATTGCATTGAAGACTATGTATCTAAGTTTAAAACACTTAGAATTTTATGTGAAGAGTGTAACATAAAGCTGGAGGAAGAGCGTTGCATCTATATTATTCTTTCTAAGCTAGATAGTGCATATTCTGTGTTTGTATCTACCTTTTATGGCATGAGAGAGGCTCTAGGGAAAGCTTATAAAAAAACCCACTCTTGAGTCCTTTTGTGATGATTTGGTTAGAGAGAAAGATAAGATTGTACAACTTGGAGTGACTGGCACTGCAAGTACCTCCAACAAAGCCTTAGTATCCCAACAGAAAGATAAACCAAAGAATCCCAAGAAGCAACATCCTCGCCATAACAACAAGAAAAACAAGGGTCCCAAACCCACTCAAACAACTTTAGATCCTAATGGTGACAAAGGAGAAAAATATAAAAATAAGAAGGTTGACAAACATTGCAACTTTTGTGGGAAATATGGTCATGATGAGTCCAAATGTTTGAAGAAGATTGCATCTTTAGAAGAAATAATGAAGAAGTACAACATCAATATTGATTCCACTTCTTCTTCTTCCCATGGACATGCACTTTTTTCTTCTGGTTTCTCCTTCAATGCAACTTCTACTTATTCTTCGGATGAGTGGCTTATTGATTCTGGAGCATCTTATCATATGTATAAGGAGAAAGCCATATTTTCTACTCTAAATGAATGTAAAACCAAGAAAAAAATTGTTGGTGATGATAGATCTCTTAGTGCTGTAATATATGGAACAATTTAGGTAGATATAATGGTTATTTCAATGATGTATTATGTGTTCCAATTATTTCATGTAACCTTCTATCAGTATATCAAATCAGTCATTCAAGTGAAGGTAAAACCATAGAGTTTTCACCACACCAAGTTGTAATCAAGGATCTAAAAGATCCTCAACATGTTCTTGCCACTGGAATTGTTGATGATATTACCAGGTTGTAGAAGTTTGAAAACTTTGAGTCATCATCTTTCCGATCAGTTTTTGTTGCTCATGGTGATGAATTGAGCAAACTTTGGCATGAGCGGTCTGGTCATCTAAACTATCACTCATTGAAACAAATATGTAATCAATATATGGTGACTGATCTTCCTCTTGTTTCATGCAAAGATGGTGTTTGTGTCGGTTGTGTTCTCGGTAAAAAACATTAGAATAGTTTTGAAAAATGTGCCTCTTGACATGCCTCGGGCCCTTTATAGCTTGTTCACAATGACTTGTGTGGTTCATGTTATCGCACAAGTTGTAGGTTGGGAAAATCCCGATCCAACCACCAGATGGCGACAACTTTGAGAACACCTACCCATTGTCACCTTAGGAAGGTATTCCCGTCACTTTAGAGATGATATAATCACCTCAAGGGGTGAATCCTGGTGACCTTAGGGGGAATGAGATGGAAAGTGAAGAGACGAAGGAAGGTCCCCCTACAGGTCAATACAAAAGATGCAGAAAGGCTTGGGAAAGAGTCTAGGTAGTACCCAATGGTTACCAATAGATAAGAACAACTACAAAGAATGTTGTACCTGCACGAGACAGAAGAACAAGCCAAGCATATATGTATAATGTTAGGTGGAAAAGAAAGTTAAGCGTGTTGTCCCTAATTTCAGCAACAAACAACAATGTATATCAGATAGAAAATAAGTATTAAAGCTGCTAAATAATTGCTAAAAGTCCAACAAATGATGCAAGAGATAAGTTAGATAAACACTAGTGATATTCAAGAATGAAAGCACAAGACTTTAAAATGAAACAAGGATGTAATAAAAAGTGTTTGCAAAGATATTTTGCAACCTTATGGATTTAGTAAACAAATTTTTATAGCAGTAAATTCAACCACCAAAAGTCACTAAGAATCCACCCAAAAGTTGCACTAGACCAAGTAGACAAATGTGGCAAACTCTTGGCAAATTCTAACGGTTGAAAAATAAGTTATAAATGAAAAAGAGTTAAGGTTTATGCAGCCATAATAGTTGTAGATGGAGTTTTCTAATATAAGAAAGAAGTAATTGGGTAAATATGACATCCTAGTGACTCAACTAGGCTTATATAGCAAATAATTGATTCCAACTTAGACAACCTTCAAATCATGAAATTTCACATTAACCAATTCAATATTTTATTTCTCCAATGCAATTATACTAGTGCCTTTATCTATTGGGTTATGGGAGTCAAGTAAATAAAGAGATAAACAATGCTATCTCCTTTGGGGTGTAAACCTTCTTACTCCCCAAGGCAAGCAAATGTTAAGCTAGGAGATACTAGGAGGATGTAAACCCTTTTACTTCTCCTAGTAAAACCTTGTGCAACAAATAACTTCTAGACAAAAATGAGAGACAATGGTGGGGTCATAAATCCTTATACTCCAAAATAAATCTAACAAATCAAACTTGTTCAAGAAATGACAAGATAAACCTCCTCTTACCAAGATAAATCCACCACAAATTCCAAAGAAAAAATCCAAGAAGGGTAGTGCACATCTTCTTCCACCAATATCATAAAGAAACCAAGATAAAAAGCACAAGAGAGAGAAGGTGTCCCAAGGAGGGATCAAATTTCAGCCAAACACTTCTCACAATGGGAGAGTTATGTTATGAAATGAGATTCACATGATCTCTATTTATACAAAATGTTTAAAACATAGTTTGTCCACACAGTTAGGGTAAAACACAAGATAAGGGGTAAAAAACCCTTATCTTACCCCTTAAACCAAATATTAATATTTAATTTTCACTTTTGCACATTAGAAACGCTAAAACAAGATGATGTCATCCCTTTAGGGGACGTTTTGACACTTTTCCATGTCGTTGGAGAAGAAAGTGGAGGTCGTTGGGGGTCCTGGAGCCTCCTCTTTATTTTCCATGGAGCATGTGGGCCCTTGGTTTCCAACCTGTGGGCTTCAAGCTCCATGGAAGCCCAAGCTAGGCTTGTTCCCCCAAAGTTGTCCACCAACAAGGTCCTGCAAAAAAAATAGGCACGACCTCCAAGGATATCAAGTCAAAATATAATGGAAAGTGAAAGACACATGTAATAAACAAGGCACCTAAACGTGTGCATCAAAACTACCTCATCAAATTAAACAAATGCTCCAAGACCCTATACAATTGACCAAGTTTAGGTGTGGGGGGGTGTCATAAAATTTCTATTGGGTAGACCAAAAACCTCAAGTAGGGGATGCTCCCAAGGATGCTCCTTCAAGGTAATGTAGTGGATGATGAGGTGGATAGGGGGGTAGAATTCATAGGTAAATGAGTTTCATGACATACAAGGGCTCATATTATCTAATTTATGGGTGTCTTTGTAGGTGGTGTGTTTCACCTTCTTCCTCAATGCAACCTTTTTCCAAGCCCATTTATTTTCATTTATTAATTCATTAATGATGCAAGCACATGTGCACTCCCAATAGTGAATCAATTACCTTTGGGGGTAATAACATAGTGTCACTTGAAAGAAGAGGTCCACAAAGTGCTATAGGAGTAACCATGTAAAGCGTTATAACACACTTGTGTTAGTCTTATATTCGAGAAAGATATTTATTACGTGTTTGATACTTTGCAGGTCTTCAATTCTTTTAAGAGAGCATCTTATCATTCTCAAGACCTGTCTGGGCGAGCATCTAGAAGGTTTGTATTTTAGGCTCTTATCTTTTTCCAACAACCATCCCCCTGGGCCTTCAACCCCTTCTTCACATGAAATGAGGTACATGACCTTCTTGGGTCACTAACGTCAAAGGGACTAGAAGAGGGAAATATGATGGGAATGCAATGAGTGGAAAGTGGTAAGGATGGTCAGGAATAGTATGATAACCCCTCAAGGGATCCCCAGTTGCAACCCATCCCCAAAAGTTGGCCACTTACTAGGAAATCGATGAAACTCGCCAAGGTGAAGCATGGTCAAAAGTATAATATCCAAGCAAATGTTCTATAATCAAAAGAAACTTAAATACAACATGCTTAAATTCCTCAAATATTAGGGTGATTACCTGCCACAATACCTGACCTGTACCGCATGGAGAAAGACCCATGTGCCTTTCAGAAGCTAGTTGGTGTGGTGGATGTGCTGACGACAGATCCAAACTGTGGTGATAGAGCGAGCTTCCATATGTGCAAGTGGAACTACTAGTCATGTGGTCTCTCGTCACTCCAGATATGCAACCTGAGGCCCTCGAGACATCATCTCCTTAGTTATCCCACAAAATGGGAATAACATATGGATCCTACCTAGGAACATCTGCTCGTCATAGAGTGAATGAGAACCACAACATCTCCTGGTAGACATGTGCCTACACTGAAACAAAAAATTGTAAAATCTAGGGTGGTTCTATCACCCTTCATCCATATACGTCAAAACCAAAATGAAACTAATCTAGAAAATAAAATTTTAGCATTTTTTCAAAAACTTTTAAACTAACATGAGCAATCAATATGAAAATGCAAGGAAAGAAAGATGACCTACCTACTCACCTGGGCACTGGGCCCTAAAGAAGTGATGTGATATGAACATAAGGTCGAATAAGAGATCCATCAACTGGTAATGCATATTTCTTCCATACAGAGCTATCAAATAATACTTTTATTTATCGGACTTGTTCTTGATGATGTAAGGGCCAAGCCATGAAATGTCATCCTTCTGGTCATACTTGGGCTTGCCATTCTTCTTGTCCCACATGAGTGCAATAATTCCTTCATTGTAATTGATGTAAGGTATATTCTCAATGTATGGATAAGAAGGAGGTTCTGCGTTGACTTCCCATTTGATGGATTCTTCACGTTCCTTGTCTTCTCTTCAATATATGGATAGACCTTGGCTCCTTCCCTTGGAACTTTGCACGATTTTCTTTGTATTCATTTGTCCTTGGGAGGAGCATGTCTATGGAGTCAATGGTGTCTGGGAAAGTCTTGTGGATCGTACTCAATGTTGTCTGGGACTTCATCAAACTCATCTTCACTTGTGTAGTTAGGACCATCGAGATCAGTCACATGCTTGTCATCTCTCTCTCGACTGTATAATACCTCAAAAGTGCCATCTCCCATGGGGATGTGTGGATGGTTAAGTTCCATGATAAGGAAATCCACAAGGGAAACAAACCAACTCCTCGATTAGAGCATACCCCAATCATCCAGAATATCGATCACCACTATGTTCATGAGGATGATGATGTGTGGAAAATCAATCAAAAAGACCTCAACGTCCTCACATAACCCATAAAACTTGACACTTTTATAATCAATGCCACATACATTTCCATAGGGTCGGGTTGTCTTCAAACCAAGCTGTTTGATCACCTTCAATGACATGATATTCACAGAAGCCCCATAATCAAGCATACAGTTGTTCGAGTGGAGGCCATTTATGCCTAATGAAAGATAGAAGGGAGGATTGTTGTCCTTTTGCTGATCGAGATACATAGTGTTCAAAATGATCGGAGGGTCTTCCTTCTCGGTCGATACTTGTAATAAATTCAATACTTCCCTCCTTATAGAAGGGATATTTCACAACTCTATCACTAGGACCGTCATATTCATTTTTTCAAACATGGCTCTAACATCTATATTCAACTAAATTTCATCTATGGGAGTTGGATTAGGAAGCAACTCAAGTATTGGAGGTGGAGGTGGTGGGACCACCTTCTCTACTGATGGAATGGCAGGCTATGATGGAGGGGACAAAGCTTTATTTCTTCGAGTGTAGGTCAAATATTCTCTCTTCCTTAGCTCCTTCTTCTGATCTGTCAACTGATTCAAGGCCCGAGGTCTCCCCTCTCTTTCCCCCTATCTTCTAACTTCGTCGATCTGTTCCTGTGTGACTTCTTCCTCTTGGAAACTACATATCATATCCATGAAAATCATATTGTCAGAAGAATCCTCATCTCGTCGAGGACACACATTTTCTCTGTGAGGATCTTAGCATGGAAGACACCAAGCTGCTTGTTTTGCATCAACCATCCCAACTGGTTTCAAAGTATTAGGGGCCTTTCCCTTTTGTTGAGGCCTTGGTTTCCAATCTGGGGCATCTCTTTGATGTCTAGTAAATTGAGGTCTGGAGACAGATTGATTTCTCTCCACAGTAGTCAAACGTCCCATGATCTGATTATGTTCTTGGACAAATTGAGTACTCATCTGATCTATCTTTTGAGTGAAGAGGGAAATCGGATCAAGAGAACTGCTACTAGAAGCCTTGGTGTTTGTTTCTACCTTGACATGAGGATAATGAAAAGGATATACCTTCAAGTCAAGGATTTTTTCTTTAATCTCGACACTGTACTCTTTAGATTGTTCCAAATAAGTGGGCTTATTATCCTCCAGAATAAAGTGAAATTTCCCCTCAAATGCATTCACATAAAGGATACAGACTATTGTTGATGTAGAATGAAAATCTATCGGAATATGACTACATAACCTATCGAATCTGGTATCAAATTCATTCACTGTCCTGTTCTCCTTTTTATTTATTCTGTTTGAATTTATCTACAAGCATCCCACTGCCTTTCTTAGTTGTCCATCTTCTCTTAAATAACTTGGAAAAATCTTCATAGGATGTGATGTGATTATCCAGAATGCCTCTGAACCATCTGAGAGCTTCTTCAATCAATGTTGAAGCCAATAGCCTCATGGCTACATCCTCATTCTCAAATTCTTCATTATCCATGTCCCGACCTATGGTGTAGAGATGATCTTCAACAATCACTGCATTGTTTCCTAGGAGCTTGAGCAACCACTTGTTTCATTATTTTGGCATTGCGTTGGGATATCTAGGGATGGTTTCCATGTTAAGGGGACTGTAGAGGTGTTTTTCCCAAGGGTGAGCTATTGGAGCAAGGGGAAGGGTACCATGGAAGAGGGTTTTGACAATGAGAGACTTTAGGGGAGTCCTTATTCGGTAGACCTTAGAAGGTTTGAACCTCCCCAAGGGAAAAGGATTAGAAGAGGAAGGGGTTTTGGGAAGGTGAAGTTTCCATATGAGCTTCAAGAAGAGCTCATAAAAAAAGGGAACGTTCCTTAGGTGGAGTCGCTAGGAAAGCTAGGGAAAAGGCTTTGGGATAGCTTGCCAAAGTTTTGTTAGGGTTTGAAAGAGGATTCAAAATCCTCCTTGGCAATGATGCCAAAATGTTATTGTACAAGTTGTAGGTTGGGAAAATCCAGGCCCAACTGCTAGATAGCTACAAATTTGAGAACACTTCCCACTGTCACCTTAGGCAGGTATTCCCATCACTTTAGAGATGATAGAATCACCTCAAGGGGGGAATCCCAGTGACCCTTGGGGAATGAGATGGAAAGTGATGAGACGAAGGAAGGTCCCCCTATAAGTCAAGATAAAATATGAGGAAAGGATTGGGAAAGAGTCTAGGTGGTAGAAAATGGTTTCCAAGAGATAAGAACAACTACAAAGAATGTTGTACCTTCTCAAGACACAAGAATAAGCCGATCATATATGTATAATGTTAGGTGGACAAGAAAGTCAAGCTTTCTTTCCCTAATTACAACAGTAAACAACAACATATATCAGCAAGAAAATAAGTATCAGAGATTCTAAATAATTGCTAATAGTCCAACAGATGATGCTAGAGATAAGTTAGATAAACAATAGTGATATTCAAGAATGAAAGCCCAAGACTTTAGACATGAAACAAGGCTGTAATAAAACGTGTTTGCAGAGATATTTTGCAGCCTTATGGCTGTAGAAAACAAGTTGTAAATGAAAAAGAGTTAGGGTTTCTACAATGCTAATGGTTGTAGATGAAGTTTTATAACAAAATAAAGAAGTAATTAGGTAAATATGATGCCCTAGTGGCTCAACCAATCATATATCAAAGAATTGATTCCAACTTAGGCAACCTTTAAATCATGAAATTTCACGTTAACCAATGCAATGTTTGTAAAGGGCACCCCTGCGTGGGTATATAAGCTAGACCTCACTCTCAATTGTAATCATCTTATCTTATATTATCTTATTATTCATTCTTATTACATATATATTTGTCCATATGGATTTGACTACTATATTCGAAATATTTTGGATAATTCTTGTGTGAGCGAACTTTGTTCGTCTCACAATGCAATTATACTAGTGCCTTTAGCTATTGGGTTATGGAGTCAAGTAAATAAAGATCTAAACAATGCTATCTCCTTAGGGGTGTAAACTGTTATGAGGAAAATCACTCTATGGCATGGGGTAAACCACATCAGACATAAATGACTGCAGAAACCAACTCTAATATCAAGTATGCTATATAAACAAATATGCTAGAAAGACAAGATAAAGAGCCTACCTCATCTATACATTCAATGAAGTCCACCGTTGAGTACTTGAATCAAGGAAATACACCTGCAACTTGCCCTCAACAACCAAGATACACAATCATATGGTGATAATATATAAAGTTAGGACATATAATAGCATAATCCATCAATATTCATAACAAATACGCCCATGGAATAACAATTCATATATTTGCAAGACATTAATTGGATGAGAAAAGAGTATTTCTATTAAATGTAATCAACATAAGTGTATGAATGATAAACTTCTGAGTCGACACATCTGGAACCGATAAACTAAGTCCCTTCTAGCTGGGCCTCCACCACTTCAATCCTCCATCAAAGGTAAGTTCATATAAGAGAGACAATGGGGTTCTCCATCACATAGGGAAGAGCTTGGGGGATGAACAATGTGTTTAGATTTAAAAGGACAAAGGGATGCAGACTCAATATGAAGTGAATAATTTCTCCAGAGTAACTTTCCTCTCAAAGTTCAATTCTTCTCCTCTTCTCCACAACTTGGATATGGCCCATTTATAGCCTTCAAATGGAATTGAAGGGCCGAGTTAGAACGTTTCCAGTATATGGAAGGTTAAGGATAATGGATCTCGTGACATGACATGGAAAAATGACACCATTTTTTAATTTTGGGCACAAAACCCGATGTACACTGGCTGTAATGGTGCAACCTGCACATATGCATGCTGTATAGCTATTAGGGCGCATATATGTGGAAAAATATGTTTTTAGCTCTGGGAATTGCAAAAAGGGGACTTCAATTCTGCATAGGGAAATGTAAAAGGCCTTTTGAGAAAGTTTTCATGGGGTGAGGAAAATCTTGCTATAACAAATGCCCCCTAATGTGTGAGGTTAGAAGAGTATCTATGATGGCTGAAATATATTATAATTCCCATAATTGGAGTAATGGAGACCCAGCTGGACGAACTAGTTGTTCATAAGAATATTACAATCCATAATTACTTTGTTCACATGGCTGCCAATTTGAATTACACTGCAGATCCATGTGGAAATATACCAAACAGTTGTTCATGGCCATGAATAGGCAATACAAAGGTAGATACATTCCATAGGCTGTCATAGTCATGAACAAGGCCCAGTGAAAACCAGTCTCAAAATTAGTCTGAAGATATTTGTATACAATGAAGTACAATTTGATCTCCCACGATCACTGAATTCATATAGGTACTGGTCCAATGAATGATAGCAAAAACTCAGGAAAGATGCGACTATGAACTGATGTCTTCAAGTCTTCTACTTGATCCACCAAAGGTACAAGTCTACATCATGTGAATAAAGGAGTCGAGGTCGAACACAATGAGACTTCATTTGATTACCGATCATTAAGGTATACCATTAACAAATGCGAGACAACCTACCAATGATGAAAGTAGGTATCAAGGCACCATGTACATTCTTATAAGTGTGAATAAAGGAGTTGAGGTCGAGCACTTGAAGAATCCATCGATCAAGAGACATTGATGTATTCCCAACTCTCGATGGCGAGAGAACCTACTAGTGATGATTGCAAGCCTCTAGGTACTCATAGGACACTAGCTCCTGTTTCCAGAATAGATGGAATGAAGTCGATGGAAGGAGACCCGCTGAAATGAGAGCATCAAGGAATCTCTCATTAGTCAACATGAGGTATAAAGTAGTATCTTGATGATTTGGAGGAACTCACATGAAGAACATGTTCACGAACCAACGACCATGTGCATCTTTCATATGCACCAGATGAAAGCAGTGCATGAAAAAGACCCTCTGAATAGAAGCAATTAATGAAAACTACCGACAAAGGTGAGGAAACCACCAATAAGGCTAATGGCATCCAAGACACTGCAAAAATCCCAATGTCTGAATAGATTTCTTTCCATTGAACACAAGGGAAACCCCCCAGTCAACGACCAATGAGGAAATGTCAACTGCTGGGTTCAAGGTTACCTACCCATAATGAAAGTAGGACCAGGGTGCATGGTAGGACTACAACTTCATGTAACTCTGAGATGTACTGAGGGTATGGCCGACATGAAAATTCAAGAGTTCTGAGAAATGGACGACATAGGTTTATAAACATCATTTGAACAAGAGCACAAGACATATGGAGGACTTTGGCAGTATAGAATCAATGATGAAACTTTGTGATGCAGGAGGCACCAATCAAACTCTCCATATGGAATGGAAGAGTAACCAGTCAGAGGAGTAGACTCTAATTAATGAGCTCAGATTCCTAAGGTCATGCTAAACCCAAACTTTGGATGACAAGTGGACTCAAAAGTTTGTGCTTTGTTCAAAGGAGACACGATTGTTGCCAACATGAGATAATATTCTTTTAAAGCCCATCTTTTTTTTGTTTTTTTATAGACAAATGAATCCTATGATACAGAGGAGGAAATGAGTGTCATGAGTAAGCAAGTGGTTTCAGCAGTAGAACATACCTATGATTAATGCAAGGAGGTGAATGCATTATATGTACACTCAGGGGAATGTTTCCTCTTAGGGTACAAGGTGTCAAGCTGCAAAGGATATAAAGAAGGCTCTGTTTGGCTAGTGATGAAAATTGCTAAGGTAATAGGATCATAGAGAGAAAGTGAGAACCAACAATAGGCTCAATATTGCAAGTAGGATAATGGAATGCAATTAAAACTCAACTCCAAAGAATGTCCTTTTTCATAAATTTATTCCCCTAGGTCTGAAATATTATAACACAATACCCAGGAGAACTCTTCTATCCACTAGTGACTAGAGTGTTCCTTTTTCGAAATTAGCCTACTTGGTTTGAAAAAAGGGTTAAAATTACACCAAATAGACATCCTTTCAAATCCAATTAATGAGTGTGAAAGAGACAAGTTCACTCGACAATATTTTCTCTTTTGAGAGAGTCAAAAAAGTTCCTAAACAAGACTTGGGAATGTTGTTCTAAGCAACATATCATGGGGGAGGCTAGGGCTCCCGTGCAAGACTTCTATCGAAATTCAGTAACTCATAGAGAGATGACACAAGCTTGGGAAAACCCAAATCTTTCCAAGTCGAGGAGGATAAAATACTTGTAGTGGTTACCTTATCTACAATATATCGAATAATGCCCTTTATATGGAAGGGTGTAGAAGAAGGAAGTCGATTCTCTATAAGATCATTCCAATCAAAGGAAACCACCCTAGGACTTGGAGGGAGTGTACTCGAAGAGAGTGGAATGTTGCCTTGTGTAGAAGGTACAGAACTAGAAATGCTAAGGACATGGTTGAAAGATTCATCACCCCCCAAAAGAAGAGTGGGATTGACCGAAGATTGCATCGGCAATGTCACTTCCTTAGACTTGTCACTCTCCAAGAGAAGAGAGGGATCGATTTAAGATTGCATCGACATGACCACTTCTTCAACCATTGGTTGAATATGATGCGAGACAACAAGGTCAAGAGATGCATCACCCCCAAAAAGAGGAGTGGTGTTGGTTGAAGATTACATCGGCATGACCGCTATATCAGCCAAAGAAGGATTAGAATGTTGGGAAACCAAATACAACTCAAAACCCAAAGGGCCCCTAGGCAAGGACCACACTTATTGTACCACAATAGTAGCAGTGCAAAAATGAGTAAGGTGATCTCCTTTGCAAATCCTACAAAGGAAATTGGGCTTGCGTATTATATGTCTAGGCTTCCCAATCATATGAATGCCTCCAACACGAATTGCAGTGGCTGGTGACATGCTCCCAACATGATTTACAGAGGCTAGTAGAAAATATCCAACATGACTTTCAGAGGATGGTGATGAATGCCCAACATGACTAGCAAAGGTTGGTGATGAACGTTCAACATGACTAGCATAGGTTTATGATGAACCCCCAACATGACTAGAAGAGGTTGGTGATGAATCCCCAACATGACTAGCAGAGGTTGGTGATGGATGTACAGTGTGACTAGCAGTGGCTAGATTTGTGCCTCCAACATGACATGAAGTGGCTGGTTGTTGGTATTCAATATGACTTGCATAGGTTGTTGACCTATCTCCAACATCACTAGCAGAGGTTGGTGATATAATGCCAGTATGACTTGCAGTGACTGGACTGGTGGCAGTGGTTGGTTGTGGAATTTGAGACCAAGGTTTCAGGAAAGACTGGTTTTGAGAAATTGTGGGCCAAGAATGGTTCTATTATACACCATTGCCCTGTCCAGTAGGATAGTATCCTCCTCCAAATTGATTCATAAATGGGTGTAAGGGCATCGACACCGAGGAAGACACTTGTGAAGAGAAAGTGACATGAAAAGGGTTACTCATGTAAGGATATATGTTTCCTCCAGACGAAGGAACTTCATGAAGGATATTGCCCATAATATAAAACTGACTCCCCCTCAATGAAATGCCAGAGGAAAGATGGAGGTACGCCATGGGAAAAGCGTTCATAGGAACTGACATAGCGGAAGAAGGATAAATGGATGGGATGTAATAGGTAGAATGACCTCCCATTTGAGCACTTTTTCCTGGAAAAGTGAAACTAGGATTGGATCCATAGGAAGGAATATTTCAACCTCCTACCATAAGAGTTTGTTGAGGGATATGACTCCCACCAAACAAAAAGGCAGAATAAGGAGGCATCATGCCCCTAGACCCAAAACTAGGATTCACATAAGGAGACGAGACAGAGGATGGAAAATTTGAAGACATGTATGGCATACCATGAGAAAAATTATTAGAGGCCCAAGGTATTGGTTGAGTATCATGATTCAACATACCACTCGAAAATACAAAAGGATTCGTCCCCATGGAATGAGCAAAGACCATGGGTTGGGTGGCGCTAACTGAGGGAGTCACGGGGACTCCACTAACCATATCAATGAAAAATCATGACATCATACAAAATCCTAAGGTCCACTAATAATCAAAGAGCACACCAAAATAGACAAAAAAGGCCAATATTCACACAAACAGGATAAAGTGGTTGAAAGGGACCTCCCTCCCTAAAGTATGCCTCGCCCAAGAGGGGCCTGAGACTCCCTTCAAATATCGGAGGTATAAAAATCAGTTATAAGGGCCCTCGTGGGCTTAATAACTAGTCGGTCAGATACCCCCGAAGAGGTAATCCTCCATAAATGTTCTGTGATGTCCGACCCTTATCTGACTCAGGGTACCTACAGAATAACCCCTGCAAGTAACCTATGTGGCTACCTATGTCAAGAACTAAAGCCACCACGATATAACCGATATGCAGGCGAACAATCGTAAGTTAGGTCTACCATATGGGAAGGTTAACAAAGCCTGAAATATTGAAAGCACTGCCTCTCACAGAGGTAAAGGTACTAGCAAGACCCCCATATACAAATAGATCCAAAGAAATATATCTGACACTAAGAAGGTATTAGAGGGATATCTCTTCAACCAACTTTGCGCAACCTCGTGCTTAACTCTGGTCTGAGCGGAGCCTCCTAACGTCACCAATTATACAATGGATTTCACCACTCCCTTAGTCAGACATACATGTTGATTTTAATAGCCTTGGAGAAGTTTACTCACAAAATACTATTCCAAGGCTCTAAATCTTAAGCTAGTTTGTGCAACATGAAAAATAAAATCATTTCTAACCAATTTTAAATTTATCAGCGTTACTTTGAGTGGCCTTTCTTACTCAAAAAAGTGTGGTCGTGAAACTGATGATGTTATGACTCAACAAGTAAAATAAATGAATATGAATAAAATGCAAAGTCTTAACTCCAATTCCTAATAAATGATAAGCCTTTCAAAATGCAATTTTCAATTTAATTTTTCAATTTCAAATAAGATTCAATCTTTCCATTCATGTACTAAGATCAACGATAAGAACCCAAGAGATCAAATGCCAACAATGCAAAATGTATATTTTTTGTATTTTCAATATAAAAGAATGAAAATGCAAAGATTGAACATAAGCTTGATATATAAATCCTATTGTAAGTAAAAGAGGTAGACCAAGTAGGATATCAAGAAGCAAACACCCAACCCAAGATGCAAGGACAACCAATGAAAGAAGATGATGAGAAGGAAAAACCGCCTGAAAATTCAACCAAAGAAAGGTTTCGTATCAATCTGCATGCACTTAACAGTCATGACAGAGACCTAAGAAGACTCAAAAACCATAAAAAATTACCCAACAAACATCAAACTCAGCAATCAAGCAAACAAGGATGATGTATGCGACAGAAGAAAACCACGTATATATTCTTCCTACAAAATGACAGCCCGCGTATGTATGCGACTGTCAGGACAAACGCCACGTATATGCATTTAAACACTGCCAGGTTAAGGATAAGGCCAATAAACTCAGACTCAAAATGAACAGAGGTTGTCAAGCAACTAGATGACAAGAAACTCAAGATAAGCAAGAAAAATCAAAGGAGAAAAACACTCCAAAACCCCGAAAAGAAGATTCCCTCCCCAGTATGGTCGCCAATTTTGTTACGAGGAAAATCACTCTATGGAATGCAGTAAACAACAACAGATGAAAATGACTGCAGAAACCAACTCTAATCTCAAGTATGCTATATAAAAAAACATGCTAGCAAGATAAGATAAAGATCCTACATCTTCCAGACATTCGATGAAGTCCACAGTTGAGCACTTGAATCAAAGAAATACACTTGCAACTTGTCGTCAACAACCAAGATACACAAGCATATGGTGATAATATATAAAGTTAACACATATAATAACATAATCCATCAATATTCCTAACAAATACGCCCATGGAATAACAATTCATATATTTGCAAGACATTAATTGGATGAGAAAAGAGTATTTCTATTAAATGTAATCAACAAAAGTGTATGAATGACAAACTTCCATGTCGACACGTTCGAAACCGAGAAACTAAGTCCCTTCCAGTTGGGCCTCCACCACTTCAATCGTCCACCAAAGGAAAGCTCATATAAGAGAGGAAATGAGGTTCTCCATCACATAGGGAAGAGCTTGGGGGCTGAACAATGTGTTCATACTTAAAAGGACAAAGGGGTGCAGACTCAATATGAAGTGAATAATCTCTCCAGAGTAAATTTTCTCTCAAAGTTGAATTTTTCTCCTCTTCTCCACAGCTTGGATATGGCCCATTTATAGCCTTCAAATGGAACTAAAGGGCCGAGTCAGAACATTTCCAGTATATGGAAGGTCAAGGATCATGGATCTTGTGACGTGACATGAAAACATGACACCATTTTTTAATTTTGGGCACAAAACCCAATGTACACGGGCTATAATGGTGCAACTTACGTATATGCATGTTGTGTAGCTGTTAGGGCGCGTATATGTGAAAAAATATGTTTTTTAGCTCCAGGAATTCCAAAAAGGGGACTTCAAGTCTACATAGGGAAATGGAAAAGGCCTTCTGATCAAGTTTGCATGGGGTGAGACAAATCTTTCTATATGATGCCCTAGTGGCTCAACCAAGCATATATAGCAAAGAATTGTTTCCAACTCAGACAACCTTCAAATCATGAAATTTCACATTAACCAATGCAATGTTTTATTTATCCAATGCAATTATACTAGTGCCTTTAGCTATTGGGTTATGGAGTCAAGTAAATAAAGAGATAAACAATGCTATCTCCTTGGGGGTGTAAACCCTCTTACTCCCCAAGGCAAGCAAATGCTAAGCTAGGAGATACTAGGAGGATGTCAACCCTTTTACTTCTCCTAGTAAAACCTTGTGCAACAAATAAATTCTAGAAACAAATGATAGATAATGGTGGGGTTGTAAATCTTTATACTCCCCAAGAAATCTAGCAAATCAAAGTTGTAACTAAGCAATGAAGCATCAATAAGATAAACCCTTACCTAGTTCAAGAAATGACAAGATAAACCTCCTCTTACCAAGATAAATCCACCACAAACGCCAAAGAAAAACTCCAAGAAGGGTAACACACTTCTTCTTCCACCAATAACATAAAGAAATCAAGATAAAAAGCACAAGAGAGAGAAGGTTTCCCAAGGAGGGCGCAAATCTTAGCCAAATACTTCTCACAATGGGAGAGTTATGTTATGAAATGAGATTCACATGATCTCTATTTATACAAAATGTTTAAACATAGTTTGTCCACTTAGTTAGGGTAAAACATAAGATAAGGGGTCAACAACCCTTATCTTACCCCTTAAACCAAATAATAATATTTAATTTTCACTTTTGCACATTATAAACCCTAAAACAAGATGACGTCACCCCTTTAAGGGACGTTTTGATACTTTCCCAAGTCATTGGAGAAGAAAGTGGAGAACCTTGGGGCTCCTAGAGCCTTTTCTTCATGTGCCAAGGTCAATCCATGTCTCTCTGGTCAAATCATTCCAAGTGTCAATGCACAACAACTCCATCACGACCAACCCTATCCCTAGGTGACGTCAAGCCTCAAAAAGTGATGTTTCCCCCCTGCTATGTAAGTCGTTTGGCATGTGAGGGATAGGTAATGTATTCCAAGGTGTCTTCTAGGCCTCTAAAGGAAAGTCATAATGATCTGGAATATGGACTAGTGGCATCCAATCTGTGGGGTTCAAGCCCCATGGAAGCCCAAGCTAGGCTTGTTCCTCCAAAACTGTCCACCAACAAGGTCCTGCAAAACAAATAGGTACGCCCTCCAAAGATTTTAAGTCAAATATCATGGAAAGTGAAAACCACATATAATAAACAAGGCACCTAAACATGTGCATCAAAACTATCTCATCAAATTAAACAAATGCTCCAAGCCCCTATACAATTGATCAAGTTTAGGTGTGGGAGGGGTGTCATAAAAGTCCTATTGGGTAGACCAAAACCCTCAAGAAGGGGATGCTCCCAAGGATGCCCCTTAAAGGTCATGTAGTGGAT
>SNQJ01S0008979.1:195689-208373 GCA_010110895.2 Picea sitchensis
CCAAGCAACCAACCAAAAGGAGAATTGTTTTTTGGAGAGAAGTATGCAAGGAGTCTTGTGAGATTTATCTTTCATTTTTATCATTCATCCTCCATTCATTTTCAGCCAGGGATTTGATGAAGCTTTTGATAGTAGGGGCATCTTGCAAAGTAGCAAAAGGAGCGAAGCAAGGATGCGTTTTATGGTGTCTATGAGGTAATTGTTTATTTGTTAAGTTTGTTGTGTTAGAGATCTGAAATTTTCTGTGTTAATCAATTTTTCTTTTCTATAGATAACATCCTTATACTTCACCATCATTGCTTTGATCAATGTCTGACTTAGTTTTTCTTCTTCTATTTTTCTGTACTTCGCTATTCTATGTATGATGCTAATTCCATCTAGAATAGTTAAAGACAACTCTAATTTGAATTCTTGTAGGGATTTGAAAGATTTATAAAATCTATGATGTATTTTATTTATTTATTTATTTTTATTAGTTTAATCTTTGATATTAAAAAAACAAAACAAAACAAAACACATCATCTTTTTTTTTTTCAATTTGTTTATCTTTTATTTTATTAATTGTAATATACATTGAAAATAAAATATTTTAAAAAAGAAGGCCATTTAATCACGCTCATTAATTTATAATAGTTTTTTAAACACTAACTAATTAACTCCAGTTTGTATATTTCACTTTAGAATTTATAAACACTAATTCATTATTATTATTTTTTGACATTTTAAATAAGAGAAAAATATAAAAATTACAAAGTTGTAAAAATTAATAAAAATTTGTAATTAAAAAAAAGAAAAAAGATTCATTTCATTATACTAAATACTTTTCTTTAGGGTTTTCTTGTAAAGACTTAACTAACTTAGTTTAGTTTGTTTAGTTTTTTTTTAAAGTTTTTCACATACATTATTAATTTCACACTAACTTTGTTTAATTTACATTTCACTCACATAAAAGTAAAATATAAAAAGTGTAAAATTACAAAACTTATAAAAATTAAATATTTACAAAATCATAAATAAGACTTTCATGCTTAGACTCTTAGCTTAGGGTTTAATGTAATTTTTTTGGGGGATTTAAACTTAGGGTGATATTCTTGCCTCTTCCTGCTTAGCCTCATGAGAGGTTGAGATGTTGGTATTGAAACATTCTTGTTTCGGCATCAACATATTTTGACGACCACACTGGGGAAGGTCGTTCAATGGTTCTTGCTTAGTCTTGTTTTAATTATTTGAAGCCTTCTTTTATCCTCTCCAAATTTCTATGTCTCAACTAATTGGAAGCATGTATAGTGGCTGTAACCCTACATTCTCGATTACTAATCCTGATAAAGTCATTCACAAGTATGGAATATTTGAATTCGAGGAAGACCTAAAAAATTGCCCATGACTTATACCTACCCCTTTGAAGCTCACTTACCCAGTTAATCCTTTGCCTTACAAATTTAAAAAGCATTTACCTTTATTTCTAGGTGATAGAACTGTTATAGTGGAAGAGCATCTTCATGCATTTTCCAATGCTTGTATCGTTCTCGGAGTTAATGAAAAGGATAGTTGCATGCTCTTGTTTAAAAACTCCCTTCAAGGTAATGCTGCTTCCTTGTTTGCTAATCTACCTGATGAATGCATCTCCATTTGGTCTGAAATTTCTTATTGGTTTAGCTCTACCTTTGGGAACTTGGATAACCCTTATGAGCACCTCAGGAGATTTAATCAATTACACATGAAGGAGAGTGAAAGTATTCATTCTTTTAATCTTATATTTATCAATTTTTATAATTGCATTCCAATGTGTATTCACCCTACCAACTTGGCTACCCTCTTGCATTATTATGATCTATTATCCCCTCTTTATCGTTGGTGGTTGGAGGAGAAGAAAGTTCAAATCCTAGAGCTAGCCTTAATCACATGCCTTGATTTTGAAGAGAAATCCCGTAGAATAGGTTTCTCCTTTGGTAGTTCTGATTCACACAAATATTTTTCATCCTTATTACCCATCATCCAATATTTACAAGATCACATGCTCTCCCTTGAACATCGATTCTTGAAACAAGCCAACCTACCTTGAAAGATCCTTGGAGCCCTCTTACCTAAGGCCTAATTATAATACCTTTACCATATGTGACCAAGAGTTTGGATGAAGATGAGCATGATCATATCACATGCTCAACGACCAATATATCCCAAATACCACCATCCTTGAAGCGAATAAACAAAACAAACCTCAAGATCATGGTTTATTTCATCCTCTCATCTATGAGAACACAATGGTGAAATTGTCTGTGCAAGGAAGGAAGTTGATCTTGACATTTTTTATCCTCTTTATGAAAAAGTTTTATATGATGATGTCACTTATGAATGGTCAAATCAAGTAGATGAGGATACTTATGTTTCTATTACTACATGTGATTAATCTTGTTTTGAAGATCCTCATATGTTTCATCAAGATCTTGAATTGGAGAATGCTTTTTCAAATCCATTGTTTCAATCAAAAGAAGTCAAGGAGCTTGATATTTGTATGCATACTCCTCTCGATATGTGCACATTTTCCCTCAATGATGATGATGATGAAGTCAATGACATTCCTATGTTTTCGAATCCTTTATATTCTTCCTTGCATTATGATGTCCCCATTTCTAATAGGAATATTGCAACATATGGCATTATGATGTTTGATGAGTCTGTCGACCCTATATTTGATATTCAAACTTTGAACCTTAAACCTGAAATCTTTAATACTATTAATGCTTTCAGTATAAGATGCAAGGCTCATCTTATTGGTTGGCAAGTTTTACAGGATGGTATTTACATGATGGTAACCATTTGTTTTGGGTCTTGCTGGGTCATTTTCCCTTGCCATATACATATGTTGGTTGGTATGTCGGTAAGTTTTCCTTGCACAAAGTCTTCCAAGTCACGAGTACCACATGTAAATCAATTGATGCATTCATCTATGCCAAGTGTTATCCCATTTGAGTCCTAGGTTGCTGCATCCTTCCTCCTCTATATATAAATACAAGAGAATATATAAATATGTAAATAAATAAGACAAATTTTTTTTAAACAAAATGGGTAGATTAGGTTTTTGTTTTTTCTCACTTTATTTTTGTTTCGTTTATCACTCTTTTTTTTTCAACTATCCCTTTTCTTTTTCCTTTCATTTATCACTTTTTGATTAGGTGGTCAGACTTGATGGAGCAATGATCAGTGATTTAGAAAGGTATTTGCATATTATGATTAACTGATTGACCAATTTATTTTGGTAGACAACAAGAATTTCAGGTGAACCAAGTTACCTTCTTTATGTATCAGAGTTCCTCACTTTGTCTATCTTATGCCTACCTACTGGGACATCCTTGCTTAAAACAAGTTATCATTCCTTCCCAAGCTTTTTTTTTCTTTTCCTTTCTCCATCCCCATCATCTTGAGATAGCTCATGCATACACGTTATGGATTCTTAGTGCTACCTTGGGTTTTTCCCTCAACATACATCCATGACAATTCATACAACTTTCTAATCCGTTTGTCAAATATTTTAAAAGATTTTGTTTATTTTCTATAATAGATACATGACCAAACCCCCTCATTATTTCACTTTCCATGCACTATTCCACGAAGTCCCAAACCACACATCATTTAAATTTCCATTTCCCCTCCTCCTATTGTATAAATAGATAATGATATCTACCATCAGCCATTTAAATCCTTAATTCCCATACACTACAGTACATTGACGCCACTATAAGCAACACACATCTGTTGTTGGCATATGTTGACCTCCATTTTGGTCAACAATTTTTAGCCGATAAAGCATTGCCAGACTTCCCCTCATTTCAAACTACTCGCACACTCTCACAGAGTTTCTACTTCACATTTTAATGATTCTTCCTCACTCCTCGTGCTATCATATGTTGCGCTCGTGATTCATTTTTCACCCCAGATATACTTCATACATTTTTCCTTCTGATTATGTCATACACCACCTTTTCAAGTTAAGATTTTGACTTTATTTTATACTACGCTAAAAGCTAAAAATATATCATTTTATCATATAACATTGGCTATGCTCTTTCACAATTTTTTTTTTAAACCAACAATTTTTCCTTGAATTTATCCATGTTTTAAAGCCATTATATGGTGTTTCCTTTATACTAAACTCACAAAGAAACATACAAAGTTATCAAGAGGCAACAATTGTGAAACTTGCTTCCATCCTTTAGATGTCATATGAAAATGATGATATGTCAATGGTTGTTTGCTAGCCCTTTTATTCAAGTAAATTCCCATTTCTCAATACAATCATCATCACTTGCTAAAGCTAGAAAGTTTGTACTTAAACCTTCTAACTTGATTGTTGGTATTAACTTCATTAAGAGAAGTGAATGGACTGAGAGTCACTCTTTTAAGTGGGCGAAGTCTACATGAGCTTCTATGAAAACAATCGACCCTGCCATGGATATGGATAGCAAAATTGTTCCAAATATAACGTTGGCTGGTCCAACGAGTTTTTCTCTAGTCATTGGTAGAGTAGATGAATGCCAACGCCTTATGTTATCAAAGTAATTATATGAAAATGAGCATGTAGAGGATGGGCAGTTCAAGATGAAGAATGTGCAATTTTAACAGGCTTGGATTTGAGGGAGAAAGCAGTCCAAAACATAATGAACTACAACTCTCCATGGCTGCGAATTAGATTTATACATTGTGATTGGAAAAGCCTAATCTCATATGTAATGAAAATTATCCTGATAGGAAAAATGTGGAAGAAAACTTCGAGCTCTTAAAGCTTGTCATTAAGAAACACTTCTTCACTCATGTTTGCCTTTCCAAAAATTATTTATCAAACAAGTTGGTTGATGTTATCTACGGGCCAGGATATTATGAAGGTTTGGGAAAGGTGATTTTAAAGAGTTTATTTTTGTTTTGGCATTAGACAAGGCAAAATGCTAGAGCACCCTTCAAGTCAGAAATGGAATTGATGGCCTTGTTGGTGGATCTCCATTATTGTTTTGCTAAAACACAGCTGTAAAATCCAATTGTCAAGCTTTGCAAGATTTCTTATCAGATTCGATTGAAAATTTTCGAAATGTATTTGTATGAATCCGGGGTGCCTTTTAAGGAATGAAGCGAGGATTTGGAAGGGCTAGATTAAGTAAGAAAGTGRACAAGGCTGTATATTGGAAGCACTGGGCTTCGTGGTCTTCTCAGAGATTCTCTAAATTCTTAAATGACTCTTGAAAGGTTCGTAAGACTATTATTACGTTGAGCAGATGAGTCTACAAATCATCCTGTGATGAACAATGTGATGAAGGAGTTAGAATCCATCGTAGAATCTCTCAACACAACAAAACAACTCTCATAGAGCATATAAACTACTAAATCTATTGACATATTCTCTCACGAAAACGTTTGTAATAGAGAAAAGTTACAACAGATTCTTTGGATGAAGAACTATTAATAACGACAGGTGGCATTTTAAGATGATACAAATGTTGATTTATAAATATTTGGGGAGAAGGCATAGTAATTTCAGAGATCCAACAGTTGTGAGAAGGGAAGGGAGTCAGGTTTATAAGAAATTGAACCACGATGCCTTCGCAAACAAGAAAATTAACACATGGATAAGAGGTTTCATAATATATTTTATTAAATGAAGCTGGTTCTAGCCGGTTCACTTTAGTTCGTTAAACCACCCTAACTGCTGGAACCATCTATCAACAATATAAAACGAGCACCAAGCAGCCAACAAAAAGGATAATTTTTTTTGGAGAGAGGTATGCAAGGAGTCTTGTGAGATTTAGCTTTCATTTTTATTATTCATCCTTTGTTCATTTTCATTCAGGGTGTCTTGCAAAGTGGAAGAAATAGTGAAGTGAGGATGAGTTTTATGGTGTAGATTTAGCTTTCATTTTTATTATTCATCCTCTGTTCATTTTCATTCAGGGTGTCTTGCAAAGTGGAAGAAATATTGAAGTGAGGATGAGTTTTATGGTGTCTACGAGGTGTTAAGTCTGTTTTGTTAGAGATCTGAAATTTTCATTACTAATCAATTTTTCTTTTAGGCAAATAGTGTCTTTATGCTTTACCATCATTGCTTTGATCAATGTTTTATTAAGTTTTTTTTTTTTTTTTTTTTACTTGGCTATTCTATATATAATGTTACTTCCATCTAAAATAATTAAAAAGAACTCTTGTAGGAATTCTAACAAAGGTTCAAAAGCTTTATAAAATCTAAGAGAATATATGAGATTACATTTAACAATAAAGATCATTTATGAGGCTCTCGAAATATCTTCTTTTGCTGTTCTAATTTCATTTTCATTCATTTTATTTATTTTTTTAATTTAATCTTTGATATTAAAAAAAACAGAACAAATCATCTTTTTTTTCTTTTCAATTTGTTTAACTTTTTTTTTTGTTAATTGTAATATGCATTAAAAATAAAATATTTTAAAAAAGGATCATTTCAATATGTTCATTAATTTAAAATATTTTTTTAAACACTAACTAATTAAACTAATTAACTTCAATTTATATATTTCACTTGAGCATTTATAATATTTTTGCACTAATTCATTATTAATTTTTAATTTTTTTTTGGGACATTTTATAAAAAAAAGAAAAATATAAAATTACAAAGTTGCAAAAACTCATAAAAATTTAATAATTAAAAAGAAAACAAAAAGATTCATTTCATTATACTAAATACTCTTTAGTTTTTTTTAAAGACTTAACTAATTTAGTTTAGTTTGTTTAATTTTTCTTTTTTAAGTTTTGCACTTGCATTATTAATTTCACTCTAACTTTGTTTAATTTACATTTTACTCACATAAAAAAAATATAAAAATTATAAATTTACAAAACTTATAAAAATTAAATTTTTACAAGATCATAAATAAGACTTTCATGCTTAGACTCTTAGCTTAGGGTCTAATGTGCTTTCTGATGCAGGAGCATCTCTCCACGTCAGCCATCCACGCCAGTGAATTCAAATCGCACGCTAAGAGAGAGGCGCAACCTCATTTAAAATTTGAATTGAATGTAATTAAATGTTTAAAGCTGGTGAGCTGTAGAGCCATGCCTTTGTGTAGGCGTTAGGTAGATCGGCCTTTAATGTTGTATGGCTGAGATCTAGATCTAGATGCTGGACTAGACAGCCCATTCAATGCAATTGAATAGGGTAGGTAGATTGGAGAGAAGCGCTCGAAGAGCCCCCTCTGGTAAAAGAGATTTCGTATCTCATTTTGTGTAAGTTGAGTTGTGTGAGAATCTGCGTGTAGAGCAGAAGAGAAGAGCCGAGACCTTGTTACAGGCCGTGCTCAGGAACACATTGTAAATACAGGCATTTTCCATATTTAATAAAAAGAGCAGTTTTTCTTGCAATATTCTGTGTTGAAGGAATGTCTGTGAGTGTTCCATTGTATGCTGTAGATGTATACTATAGTTGTGCATTTGCAAGAGTGTGTTTGATTTCAGGTGAAGGTCTTTGAGGCTTCACACCAGGAGGGTGTGACAGAACGCTGTGGGTTCTGATAGCCGTGCACAGAGGATGCATTTCTGAACACTGCGGGTTCAGACAAAGACGTACTGTGGCACAAGAGCTGGAATCAACAACTCAGGGAAGACCTCAAGGTTGCTGAACACCTTGGAGGCAAGGCTGTGTGGGAGAAGACACAGTTGCAGACAGAAGCTCTGAGGAGTTCTGTGAAGCTCTGCCAGGTGGGCATTGAGCCAGTGCAAGGAGTGCACACAGGAAGGAAATCTGCTGTGAGTTCAGAAGAATCAGAATCACTGAGGATTCTGAGAGCTCTGCCAAGTAGGCATTGAGTAGGTGCAAAGGGTGCACAGAAGAGGACAGAACTGTTGGAGGTTCTGGGGAAAAGATACTCTGCCAGGTGGGCATCGAGTAAGTGTGCAGACAAGCATAGAAGAAGAGAACTCCTTTGAGTTCTGTAATTCAGAGGAAGAATCCATTGAAGGATCTTCACAGGGTTGCTGAACACCCTGATAGGCTCAGCAAGAGGTTGCTTGAGCAGAGGGATAGCCAGGAGGGCATCCAAGTATTCTCCATCTGTGGGAGAAGGAAGTTGAAGATAAAATCGCTTAGGGGTCTGAGCGTTTGCGAAGCTCAGGAGAGACAACGTGGTGTATGCGCGAAGACTCTACAGGAGGTAGAGGTCAAATCTTCAAAGATTTGAAGAAAAACTCAGGAGGAATAGCGTCGTGGAGAACACAAGCGAGGCTTAAAGATGAGGAGCTTGCAGAGAAGAAGACAAAGGCAGAGGTCTTTGAGAAATCTGATTTCTTCCATGTCTGGGAAGAAGGAGTGCGCAAGCTCAGAAGGGAGCACAATAGCCGTCAGATCGGTCAGAGGAAGAAATCTGGACCATTGGAAGGTTTTCACGTCCAGGGAGCATCAGGAGGAGCGCACAGGAAGAACAGATCTGAACCGTCAGATCTAGAGCGAAGTACCCGACAACCGTCAGATCGGTTGGGAGCTACACGAGGTTTAGCCTCGTGAACAGGAGGGTGAAAGTCCTGAAAGGCATTGAGGTATCGAGATATCGACACTCGAGATATCGAAGATCCTGAGGTCGAGAAAGCCGAGACATTTCAAGTCCCGAAACAACGAAGGAATCATAGTCATCCGTCTGAGAGAGGACACATGTCACGTGATCGTCCATTCAGGAGATCCAGACATTAGACATCGGGATATCGACATTCGTCATATCAGGAATTTCGTGGACAAGAAGTCCATGCGATTCGGAATCGCGAAGTCCAAAACCCCGATCGGAGGGAAGTGACATTTGCGGAGCCAACTGTTAGCGTAGCAGAGAATCAACATTCGGGATTATCGGGATATCGGAGTTCTTGAGGTCAAAGAATTCGGGACATTACAAGTCTCGAAATAGCGAGGAAGGATCTGGACCGTCCATTTGTGGAGACACATGGCAGAGATCGAGAAACCCGTCGGTATATCGACTACCGGGGTTTTGAGTTGACAGAGGATTTCTTTCATCGGAGCATCATAAACTCCGAAACAGCGAGAAGGGATCTGGACCATCCATCTTGGGGAAACACGTGGCAGAGATCCAGATTATCAGGGAAAGTCCCGACAGGAAGCCAAAGACGGAGCATCGGAGTTCGGCGTTTCGCGAGTCCTGAGGACAAAGCGTCCAGGACATGAGAAGTCGCGAAATCGCGAGAGGCGATTGGAACCGTCCATCAGTTGGGGGATGCGTGGCAGAGATCTGGGCATTGGAATCACGCAGAGGTGAAATTTCCATTGTGGGACCTAGCTGACATCATATCATGAATCGGGATATCGAGAATCCCGTGGACACAGGGTTTGTGCATTTCGGAATCGCGATGATCGAAACCCCGACAGGAGACAAGGTTGTGGTCTTGTGAATTAGTGGTCACGTGGACCAAAGGTCTAGCCCAGGGGACTAGTGGGGGGTTGGAGCATATCGGGAGTCGGAGGATCACGGATCCTGAGGACAAGTGCGCTTCGGCACTTGAAAGCCCGAAACCCTGACGAAAGGACATAAGACTGCGGTCTTATGAGAAAAGGTCATGTGGACTAGGGCATAGCCAGGAAGGGCTAAGGCGCGTGAAGGAGCACATCGGCGAATCGAAGTTCGCGAGTTCAAGGGGACAGGAACTCTTGACGTCGGGGATCATGAAACCCCAAAACCCGAAATTAAGATCGGGAAAGTCACGGTTGAATGCAGAAGGCCGTGAGGGAGAGAGAAGGACCTATGGATTGGTTTTTTTGGAGAGATTCCAGTAGGGAATCAAAAGAGCTAATTCAACTCATGAATGAGTGAATGAGATTGATCCTGTGTGCAGGAGCGCGACGGGGGTGTGGTTGCGTGTCTACTGCGTCACTTTCTTTCTTTCTGTTTACATGGAAGGTGATCCTATTAAAGGGGATTCTTCCCCAGGAAAACCTTGTGGGCCATATTGGTTTCTGACATGATGAAAACTCCATGTGTTTTCGCAAAGGGGAGGAATGTCGCTTCATGTTCTTGCTGGTTTAGACATAATAGTGGCAGGACATACTGTAGTTCATCCTACAACACAGTCACATTTTCTAGCCAACATTCGGCCAAGACAGATGGTAGAGGACCCAAAGGCTGAATTGATGTTACTCCATGTCATGAGGTGACTGTGGCTGAGAGGAAATGATTAGTTATTCTTCCAATTGGTGGAAAACCTCATTTTTGCAAAATTTGAAGGTGCCTAGCCTAACAACTCTATCCTACCAAGCAGTTTTTATGGAAGGATCCAGACTAAATAAGCTTGATTGGGTAAAAAATTTCAATCAAAGGACCCTTTACGAGGATTTACCATAGTAAAAATTACTTGTTTTATTGCATCGACAATTTCTACTAGAAAGATAAGCAGTTTCAAGAATCTGTGAAGCAATTTAAAGAAACAAGAAGTGGTTGTCTCATGGAGAAGAGCTATAAATAAGTCCCAAGGCACATTATCTCATTTTTATCAGCAGATAGAGAGAGGAATAGTATTCGAACCTCAAAGTCCAGAGATTAGTCTATCCCTCAACAAAAAGATAGATTATGAGAAGGAAGACACCATGCTTGTAGGGATTCAATGATTTTTTGTAGTATTAGTATGTAAATTCCATTTTCTTCTTCTCTATTGTAATCCATCTCTCCCACCTCAATAATGTACTGTGAAATACATCAATAAAATCTCTCAGCAACATTTTGACTCTAGATGTGTTGTAAATGTGTTTGGTTTCATGTATGAATAAGGTTGATTTTAGTTTATGACCAACCTTTTTCATATCTTGTTTGAAATATTCATATGTATGTAGATTTTCTAGTATGTGAATGTATAATAAAATGAGTTGTATGAAGCATTGTTTCTAATTAAACTTGGAATGCATCATTGTTAATACTGCTGAATTCTTTATTGCTCAACACATTTTCTTCACAAAAATCCTTGCAAGATTTATCTGGATTGGATACCTTTCATGTGTACATCCATTTCACACAATCATTCATCCTCTTTATCCTAGTAATTTTGATACACATAAGAGAAATTTCCCCTATTTTCCAACTGTTTACCTAATCATCTTTTTTGGAATGTATATGAGTTGTGAAGAATTAATGATTATTCTTAACACCCTTGTTTTTATCAAGGTAGCTTAAAAACTATATTCGAGTTTTAGCTCCAAGGACCCTTGGCATCGTTCCACTGAAAACCAAGAATATCTCTAGGACTAACAAGGGGAAAGAGCTCAACAACCTGTCCAAAGAGGTGTATTATCATCACCAATGCTCACATAATCAATCCCACGCTCAAATTCTCAAAGGACACAATGTCCATGGTGAGGGGCTTCCTGCCCCCTCAGTAGCATATCAAGCAACATCTGCAATTTCCAAGCTCATCACTACAATGCCCAAGGTTCAGGATATTTTGGAGGATGTTCGGAGATGGAAAAAAATAATAATCCATATGGAGCACTAAGTATCATTTATATTTCATCACGTACATTGTAATTACAATATATTATTTTTTCAAGAGATGAGATATTGATCACTTTAAAATAAGTATGTAGAAACAATACATAAATAATGAGAACCTTGAGCTTTTATTTATAAATAAATAATGAGAACCTTGAGCTTTTATTTATAAATAGTTTTAGAAACCTCTACAAGATTTAATGATAAACAATGCCTTCATCATTTCATTCAATGATCAATCTAGGAAAGTACACATAAGCTCTTAAGTTACTTGGTTGTTACACCCGTGATATCTACACATTACATTATAGCAGAAATGATCCTATTAATTTTTCATTTATTATTGAGTTGTTTTCAGCTTATATGTTGCATGAGTGGAGTATCACTTAATCACATGCTTCATTTTGTTACTATCTGATCTAAAAATGATGAAGACTTGTATTCTTGAAAATATTTGCAAGTTTTAATTCAAGTGTTCTTATGCAAATGGATCAATTTTGCAAACACAACTTTTATAGAAATTACACATTTAAGATGCATATAAACAACAACAAATATTAGTGAATAGAAAACACATAACACAACAAATGATAAAGGAGTTCACCCTTCTCTTGGGCTGCATCTCCTAGTCCAGCTTCCAATGGATCTTTTGTATTATTTTTTCAAAGTGCTAAAATATGTGCTTTACAATGCTCAAAATGCCAAATAGATGGCTCCAATGGCTTCAAAACGTCCAAAAACTCCTAGCTGGGCTTTTTCAGCACCTCGTTTGGCCAAAAATTGAAGAAGATAGGCTTCCTGGAAGTTCCCCTTCAAACTTGTTGTCTCTAGATCGCCAAAATGCACCCTTGCCTCCTCAACCTAGCCCCCACGCACATTTATGTGTTAAAACTTAGCACCGGGTGCAACCGCACAAATGGTGTGAACTGTAGGATGGTTAGGGTGCACCCAACCCCTAACCGCCAAGTCCGTGGGCATATGGTCTTCCATATGACCACGTGCACATACAAAAGGGGCCAAGTCCCAAATCAAATGATAGAGCCACAAGTGTCGGCGCTGTTGAAAAATACTGAGAGGGGGGTGAATCAGTATTTGAGCTATCAATCGATTTTTAACTTTTCTTTCACTGAAAAATCTTAGTCTACTTTATAGAGATCAGTTGTTGTATATTCTTATGAAAACAGTAGTGCATCCA
>SNQJ01S0008979.1:209631-221710 GCA_010110895.2 Picea sitchensis
GATGTCCATATGTTCTAAACAAAAGTGCTTGTCGGCGGAACCAGCATCGAGTCCTCCGAATTATGTTTTCTCTCCATGTTACAATACCTCAGTCTCATTTGATAGGTACAATCCTGACCTGCTTCAGAAATATATCATCTTTTAACCACATAAGTTTGGTGGCAACAACCTTCGAAAGAGTATTCCTTTTGAATTGGGCATGCTAAGCCAGGTGAGGGTATGTTTTTAGCCAATGGTTTTTTGGCCAATTGTATTGTAATTCCAGTTAAGGAATTTAAAGAATCTAATGAAGGAGTATTTCTTTTGAATTGGGCATGCTAAGTCAGGTGAGGGTATGTTTTTAGTCAATGGTTTTTAGGCCAATTGTATTGTAATTTCAGTTAAGGAATCTAATCTAGGACTAATTAGAGCTTTGGATACCACAAAATCATATATATATTGTATTGTAAATGATAACTTTATAAAATGAGAATTAGAGGTGCATCTTTAAACATTTTGTCAGTTTTCTTGTTTAATGGTTTTTAGGATAAATTTCTTAATACTGTGTGTGAATGCTATTGATTTCTTTTTGTTTTAGTAAAAAATATGTGTGTGCATTGCTATATTGTAAAGGTTTAAACCATACATCATTCATGTTTTGTTCTTTGTGCAACATCCCTACTATTGAGTGCATGTGAGTGTGATCAATAAAGTTATATCTGCCATGAATGACATTTTGGAAATGTTCCTACAATTATAAAATTCCCTATTATTAGGAAAAAAAAAATTCAACATCCTTTCAAGATCTACAATAAAATGCACTACACTCTTGTTTTATTTATATTGTTGTGGTCATGTAAATACATCACGAGCTTTGTATTTGAGTTAAATGATTAAATGAGAAAAATAATTTGTAGCTTAAAAAATTATTGAAGGGAATATCTTAATGAATATAATATAGTCGTTTCAGAAATTTCTCAAGGAAATATCTTCACGAATATAACTATAGTTTATTTTTTTATAAAACTTTTACAAGTAGAGGTGGAAAAGTCTATGTTCAACCTTTGATATAAAAAGTACACATCCATCTTAACCCTAGCACCCAAAGAGTGTCCTAACAAGAAGAAAATTGATGGTACCCTTCATTTAAAGGACATTCAATTGACACACTTCTATGATAAATGAGATGGGCTTTAAGTCATTGTAGTCTAAAAAAATGTATCCTATCCCATCCTTGGAACAATGCTGCCATAACAAATACATGTAAGACATATAAATTTTCTATCTTTCGGTGATTAAGCAAACTCTATTTTCTTTTTAAACTATTACATTAAAAAATATATTTTTATATTTCATATTTTTATCCTATATGCAAAGTTTTATTACACTTTCCATCCTAGAGTTCCTTCTATGCATGGACTCAACTAGCATGACTTGCCTCTCCATGATAAGAAATGGTGCTTTCTATTTTTCATGCCAATGAGAATGCATCCCATGTTATATCTCATGCTTCTACATACTTTACAACTATTGGTAACATCTAGGAATATAAAGAAAATAAATTAAGCCAGTTTAGCTTCACAAGGTAACATCAAAACCATACCATACTTTTGGCACCTTGAACCCTACACATATTATTGTCATCATGTGAATCCCTGATGCACTCACTAGTTTTGTGAGCATGATAGTGTTCTAGATTGTAAACCTCACTTTTAATCTAAACTACTAGAAAATGTCTTGGGAAACTAATTTGTAGTGATATTCTGAAGAGCACTAGTTTTGTGAGCATGATAGTGTGCTAGATTGTAAACCTCACTTTTAATCTAAACTACTAAAAAATGTATTAAGAAACTAATTTGTAGTGTTATTCTGAAGAGCACGAGTGAAGGATGATATATCCTTCTAGAATATGGCACACTTAATATCATCTATAATAGAGAAGGAAATTAGCAAACATAAGTAGTGTTTTGAGTTTTCAATCCTAGCCATGTTTGTTATACAAGTGATATCTAGGATTTCCTCCATTCCAAAGTTGATAATGGTGTTTTTCCTATAGACTTTTAGTACTTTGGATTAATTCATATTGGTGAATGAATTTGAGGTTCACATCTCTGAGTTTTTTTACTCACCTCAGTTTTTAATGTATTTGAGGTTAAGATGGATTTATTCTAGTTAGTATTTTGGATTGACATTGGTGAATGAATCTAAATGCAAGTGATCAAGCTCCCTAGTCTAACTCCAAGATCTTCCAAGATATCTAGGATATTTCCAATTTTATCGGGAGAGCCCACAAAATCATAGTGGAAGAATCCATAATCTCTAAATGTCGTTGGTAGCTTGGGAATTTGGAAAGTATGCATGCAGTGGGTCATTTCTTCTATGCATGTAATTCTATGATTGAAGGGATGGATGGGATAGAGTTATGTATAACATTTACATTTTCTATGCCTATATAGACCAGACATCAAATGCATTCAATTGCTACCTCACTTCCTGAATTGTTGTCCTTCGAATTCTCAAAATCTTGTCAAAATCTCCATGTCTTTCTACCCAAAAGCAAATAGCATTAAAATATTAATGTCTTGGGTACCTTACTGAAGACCTTGGTTTGGTATTTTCATTAAGGAAACATGCCCATAGGTAAAAGGTCCAGAGTTCCACTTTGATCAATATTATTAGTAATGATTCCATTGGCTCATTTCAATTCAAGCATATGCCTAATATATTGTCCAGGTTCTGCTTCATAGATTATTGTATGTTGACAATTTTTATTCAAATAAATGTGTATTTGGTTTGCTTCTTGAAAAAATTTCTTTTAATTGTTTCTTGGTATGAGAAGAATTTAAAGGTTCATCGATATTTTCCTCACATGCAATAGTGAACTCGCAAACACAAATAACAACAATGAGTAAAGAAAGGCTCTTTGGATGTTTTGATAATGAAATACCTCGGAGAATTTATTGGTTTTTTGGGAATTGAATGCATTGCACAATAGATATAAGTTGTTGTGATGGGATGCTATGTAAACTATTATGGATCTTCCACTGGAACAATTTGTCACAATAGATCTGATAAATGAAACTTAAATCTACACTATGAAGGTAAAATTCCTTTAGATTCCAAAATACTTAATTACTGATTTTTTGCTTATGCATGAAATAAATAAAATGCGGAAAATAGAGAACAGTAAAATACAATCACACACCATCCACAAAATAACACAAATATTTTCTCTGGGAAACCCTTACGAGAGAAAACCTAGCTAGAAGGTGAGGTTTATTTGCTCTCTTTTCTCTTGAATGGAAATAATGCAAGTACAAAGGAGAAGGCATGCTCTATGGAGTCACCTAAGACCTATGGCCTGTTAGGATACTATAGAATATTAACCCCCTATATTATTCTCTCTAATTTCCCACTCCCTGTTTTTCTGCTCTGCTATGGAACAAAATACAATAACATGGAATGGAACCGCTTCTCCTCCTAGTGACCCGATATTTAACATGGCTCGATAGCCATCTAGGGGTAGGTTTTTTACTTCCTCAACCCTCAATTGTGACAAGGTATTGAACCTTCTATAATATTATCGAATTACATATGTGGCTAGCCCCATATGCAAGAGTAATGGGGGATGACGTGGCATCCTCTCATACCATGGTGGTCAACATGGTAGGTCAACTTGTGAGAGGCATAACTTTTGCATACGAGCTTCAATTGACGTGAATTTTTCACTATTGGAAAGGTCTCAATGTGTAGAATAGCATCATGTGGTCGTTGATGTGTCAGGAAATGTTTCAGCCCAAAAATGTCATTTGATGTCTCAAAATGGCTCTAGAAGGTTCCATATCCCAATTTTCCAAACTGAGACCTACCACTAAAATGACCCTGCAAGATGACTCCTCCAATTTTTTCCACTCTAAAAGCATCGAGATAGATGAAAAATAATATAATGATCCAAACTAGAGCATGGGATAATAACAAAATGAAGCATGTGATTAAGTGATACTCCACTCATGCAACATATAAGCTAAAAACAACTCAATAATAAATGAAAAATTAATAGGATAATTTCCGCTATAATGTAATGGGTAGATATCACGGGTGTAACAACCAAGTAACTTAAGAGCTTATGTGTACTTTCCTAGATAGATCATTGAATGAAATGATGAAGGCATTGTTTATCATTAAATCTTGTAGAGGTTTCTAAAACTATTTATAAATAAAAGCTCAAGGTTCTCATTGTTTATGTATTGTTTCTACATACTTATTTTAAAGTGATCAATATCTCATCTCTTGAAAAAATAATATATTGTAATTACAATGTACGTGATGAAATATAAATGATACTTAGTGCTCCATATGGGTTATTATTTTTTTCCATCTCCGAACATCCTCCAAAATATCCTGAACCTTGGGCATTGTAGTGATGAGCTTGGACATTGCAGATGTTGCTTGATATGCTACTGAGGGGGCAGGAAGCCCCTCACCATGGCCATTGTGTCCTTTGAGAATTTGAGCTTGGGATTGATTATGTGAGCATTGGTGATGATAATACACCTCTTTGGACAGGTTGTTGAGCTCTTTCCCCTTGTTAGTCCTAGAGATATTCCTGGTTTTCAATGGAACGATGCCAAGGGTCCTTGGAGCTAAAACTGGAATATAGTTTTTAAGCTACCTTGATAAAAACAAGGGTGTTAAGAATAATCATTAATTCTTCACAACTCATATACATTCCAAAAAAGATGATTAGGTAAACAGTTGGAAAATAGGGGAAATTTCTCTTATGTGTATCAAAATTACTAGGATAAAGAGGATGAATGATTGTGTGAAATGGATGTACACATGAAAGGTATCCAATCCAGATAAATCTTGCAAGGATTTTTGTGAAGAAAATGTGTTGAGCAATAAAGAATTCAGCAGTATTAACAATGATGCATTCCAAGTTTAATTAGAAACAATGCTTCATACAACTCATTTTATTATACATTCACATACTAGAAACTCTGCATACATATGAATATTTCAAACAAGATATGAAAAAGGTTGGTCATAAACTAAAATCAGCTTTATTGATACATGAAACCAAACACATTTACAACATATCTAGAGTCAAAATGTTGCTGAGAGATTTTATTGATGTATTTCACAATACATTATTGAGGTGGGAGAGATGGATTACAATAGAGAAGAAGAAAATGGAATTTACATACTAATACTACAAAAAATCATTGAATCCCTACAAGCATGGTGTCTTCCTTCTCATAATCTATATTTATGTTGAGGGATAGACTAATCTCTGGACTTTGAGGTTCGGATACTCTTCCTCTCTCTATCTGCTGATAAAAATGAGATAATGTGCCTTGGGACTTATTTATAGCTCTTCTCCATGAGACAACCACTTCTTGTTTCTTTAAATTGCTTCACAGATTCTTGAAACTGCTTATCTTTCTAGTAGAAATTCTCAATGCAATAAAACAAGTAATTTTTACTATGGTAAATCCTCGTAAAAGGTCCTTTGATTGAAATTTTTTACCCAATCGAGCTTATTTAGTTTGGATCCTTCCATAAAAACTGCTTGGTAGGATAGAGTTGTTAGGCTAGGCACCTTCAAATTTTGCAAAAATGAGGTTTTCCACCAGTTGGAAGAATGACTAATCATTTCCTCTCAGCCACAGTCACCTCATGACATGGAGTAGCATCAATTCAGCCTTTGGGTCCTCTACCATCTATCTTGGCCGAATGTTGGCTAGAAAATGTGACTGTGTTGTAGGATGAACTACAGTATGTCCTGCCACTATTATGTCTAAACCAACAAGAACAAGAAGCGGCATTCCTCCCCTTTGCGAAAACACATGGAGTTTTCATCATGTCAGAAACTAATATGGCCCATAGGGTTTTCCTGGGAAGAATCCCCTTTAATAGGATCACCTTCCATAAAGAAAGAAAGAACATTAGACGCTAAGCTAAGAGTCTAAGCATGAAAGTCTTATTTATGATTTTGTAAAAATTTAATTTTTATAAGTTTTGTAAATTTATAATTTTTATATTTTTCTTTTATGTGAGTAAAATGTAAATTAAACAAAGTTAGAGTGAAATTAATAATACAAGTGTAAAACTTCAAAAAGAAAAATTAAACAAACTAAATTAAATTAGTTAAGTCTTTCCAAGAAAACCCTAAAGAGTATTTAGTATAATGAAATAAATCTTTTTGTTTTCTTGTTAATTATTAAATTTTTATGAGTTTTTGCAACTTTGTAATTATATATATATATATATATATATATATATATATATATATATATATTTTAATGAAATGTTAAACAAAAAATTAAAATTAATGATGAATTAGTGCAAAAATATTATAAATGCTCAAGTAAAATATATAAACTGAAGTTAATTAGTTTAATTAGTTAGTGTTTAAAGAAGTATTTTAAATTAATGAACATATTGAAATGACCTTTTTTTTTTAATATTTTCCTTTTAATGCATATTACAATTAACAAAAAAAAAAAAAGTTAAACAAATTGAAAAGAAAAAAAAAAAGACGATTTGTTTTGTTTTTTTTAATATCAAAGATTAAATTAACAAAAATAAATATGAGAGTTGTTTTCCTGTGTTGAGAGATTCTACGATGGATTCTAACTCCTTCATCACATTGCTCATCACAGGATAATTTGTAGACTCATCTGCTCAACGTAATAATAGTCTTACGAACCTTTCAAGAGTCATTTAAGAATTTAGAGAATCTCTGAGAAGACCACGAGGCCCAGTGCTTCCAATATACAGCCTTGTCCACTTTCGTACTGAATCTAGCCCTTCCAAATCCTCGCTTCATTCCTTAAAAGGCACCCCGGATTCATACAAATACATTTCGAAGATTTTCAATCGAATCTGATAAGAAATCTTGCAAAGCTTGACAATTGGATTTTACAGCTGTGTTTCAGCAAAACAATAATGGAGATCCACCAACAAGGCCATCAATTCCATTTCTGACTTGAAGGGTGCTCTACCATTTTTCCTTGTCTAATGCCAAAACAAAAATAAACTCTTTAAAATCACCTTTCCCAAACCCTCATAATATCCTGGCCCGTAGATAACATCAACCAACTTGTTTGATAAATAATTTTTTGAAAGGCAAACATGAGTGAAGAAGTGTTTCTTAATGACAAGCTTTAAGAGCTCGCAGTTTTCTTCCACATTTTTCCTCAGGAAAATTTTCATTACATATGAGATTAGGCTTTTCTTTTGTTACAAGAGCATTATGTCCAATCACAATGTATAATCTAATTCGCAGCCATGGAGAGTTGTAGTTCATTATGTTTTGGACTGCTTTCTCCCTCAAATCCAAGCCTGTTAAAATTGCACATTCTTCATCTTGAACTGCCCATCCTCTACATGCTCATTTTCATATAATTATTTTGATAACTTAAGGCGTTGGCATTCATCTACTACCAATGACTAGAGAAAAACTCGTTGGACCAGCCAACGTTATATTTGGAACAATTTTGTTATCCATATCCATGGCAGGGTCGATTGTTTTCATAGAAGCTTATGTAGACTTCGCCCACTTAAAAGAGTGATTCTCGGTCCATTCACTTCTCTTAATGAAGTTAATACCAACAATCAAGTTAGAAGGTTTAAGTACAAACTTTCTAGCTTTAGCAAGTGATGATGATTGTATTGAGAAATGGGAATTTACTTGAATAAAAGGGCTAGCAAACAGCCATTGACATATCATCATTTTCATATGACATCTAAAGGATGGAAGCAAGTTTCACAATTGTTGCCTCTTGATAACTTTGTATGTTTCTTTGTGAGTTTAGCATAAAGGAAGCACCATATAATGGCTTTAAAACATGGATAAATTCAAGGAAAAATTGTTGGTTAAAAAAAAATGTGAAAGAGCATAGCCAATGTTATATGATAAAATGATATATTTTTAGCTTTTGGTGTAGCATAAAATAAAGTCAAAATCTTAACTTGAAAAGGTGGTGTATGACATAATTAGAAGGAAAAATGCATGAAGTATATCTGGGGTGAAAAATGAATCACGAGCGCAACATATGATAGCACGAGGAGTGAGGAAGAATCATTAAAATGTGAAGTAGAAACTCTGTGAGAGTGTGCGAGTAGTTTGAAATGAGGGGAAGTCTGGCAATGCTTTATTGGCTAAAAATTGTTGACCAAAATGGAGGTCAACATATGCCAACAACAGATGTGTGTCGTTTATAGTGGTGTCAATGTACTGTAATGTATGGGAATTAAGGATTTAAATGGCTGATGGTAGATATCATTATCTATTTATACAATAGGAGGAGGGGAAATGGAAATTTAAATGATGTGTGGTTTGGGACTTTGTGGAATAGTGCATGGAAAGTGAAATAATGAGGGGGTTTGGTCATGTATCTATAATAGAAAATAAACAAAATCTTTTAAAATCTTTGACAAACGGATTAGAAAGTTGTATGAATTGTCATGGATGTATGTTGAGGGAAAAACCCAAGGTAACATTGAGCATCCATAACGCGTATGCATGAGCTATCTCAAGATGACGGGGATGGAGAAAGGGAAAGAAAAAAAAATCTTGGGAATGAATGATAACTTCTTTTAAGCAAGGATGTCCCGGTAGGTAGGCATAAGATAGACAAAGTGAGGAACTTTGATACATAAAGAAGGTAACTTGGTTCACCTGAAATTCTTGTTGTCTACCAAAATAAATTGGTCAATCAGTTAATCATAATATGCAAATACCTTTCTAAATCACTGATCATTGCTCCATCAAGTCCGACCACCTAATCAAAAAGTGATAAATGAAAGGAAAAAGAAAATGGATAGTTGAAAAAAAAAAAGTGATAAACGAAACAAAAATAAAGTGAGAAAAAACAAAAACCTAATCTACCCATTTTGTTTAAAAAAAAATTGTCTTATTTATTTACATATTTATATATTCTCTTTTATTTATATATAGAGGAGGAAGGATGCAGCAACCTAGGACTCAAATGGGATGACACTTGGCATAGATGAATGCATCATTTTCTTTACATGTGGTACTTGTGACTTGGAAGACTTTGTGCAAGGAAAACTTATCGACATACCAACCAACATATGTATATGGCAAGGGAAAATGACCCAGCAAGACCCAAAACAAATGGTTACCATCATGTAAATACCATCCTGTAAAACTTACCAACCAATAAGATGAGCCTTGCATCTTATACTGAAAGCATTAATAGTATTAAAGATTTCAGGTTTAAGGTTCAAAGTTTGAATATCAAATACAGGGTCGATAGACTCATCAAACATCATAATGCCATATGTTGCAATATTCCTATTAGAAATGGGGACATCATAATGCAAGGAAGAATATAAAGGATTTGAAAACATAGGAATGTCATTGACTTCATCATCATCATCATTGAGGGAAAATGTGCACATATCGAGAGGAGTATGCATACAAATATCGAGCTCCTTGACTTCTTTTGATTGAAACAGTGGATTTGAAAAAGCATTATCCAATTCAAGATCTTGATGAAACATATGAGGATCTTCAAAACAAGATTGATCACATGTAGTAATAGAAACATAAGTATCCTCATCTACTTGATTTGACCATTCATAAGTGACATCATCATATAAAAAAATTTCATAAAGAGGATAAAAAATGTCAAAATCAACTTCCTTCCTTGCACAGACAATTTCACCATTGTGTTCTCATAGATGAGAGGATGAAATAAACCATGATCTTGAGGTTTTTTTTGTTTATTAGCTTCTAGGATGGTGGTATTTGGGATATATTGGTCATTGAGCATGTGATATGATCATGCTCATCTTCACATCCAAACTCTTGGTCACATTTGGTAAAGGTATTATAATTAGGCCTTAGGTAAGAGGGCTCCAAGGATCTTTCAAGGTAGGCTTGTTTCAAGAATCGATGTTCAAGGGAGAGCATGTGATCTTGTAAATATTGGATGATGGGTAATAAGGATGAAAAATATTTGTGTGAATCAGAACTACCAAAGGAGAAACCTATTCTACGGGATTTCTCTTCAAAATCAAGGCATGTGATTAAGGCTAGCTCTAGGATTTGAACTTTCTTCTCCTCCAACCACCAACAGTAAAGAGGGGGTAATAGATCATAATAATGCAAGAGGGAAGCCAACTTGGTAGGGTGAATACACATTGGAATGCAATTATAAAAATTGATAAATATAAGATTAAAAGAATGAATACTTTCACTCTCCATCATGTGCAATTGATTAAATCTCTTGAGGTTCTCATAAGGGCTATCCAAGTTCCCAAAGGTAGAGCTAAACCAATAAGAAATTTCAGACCAAATGGAGATGCATTCATCAGGTAGATTAGCAAACAAGGAAGCAACATTACCCTGAAGGGAGTTTTTCAACAAGAGCATGCAACTATCCTTTTTATTAACTCCAAGAACGATACAAGCATTGGAAAATGCATGAAGATGCTCTTCCACTATAATAGTTCTATCACCTAGAAATAAAGGTAAATGCTTTTTAAATTTGTAAGGCAAAGGATTAACTGGGTAAGTGAGCTTCAAAGGGGTAGGTATAAGTCATGGGCAATTTTTCAAGTCTTCCTCGAATTCAAATATTCCATACTTGTGAATGACTTTATCAGGATTAGTAATCAAGAATGTAGGGTTACAGCCACTATACATGCTTCCAATTAGTTGAGACATAGAAATTTGGAGAGGATAAAAGAAGGCTTCAAATAATTAAAACAAGACTAAGCAAGAACCATTGAACGACCTTCCCCGGTATGGTCGTCAAAATATGTTGATGCCAAAAAAAGAATGTTTCAATAGCAACATCTCAACCTCTCATAAGGCTAAGCGGGAAGAAGCAAGAATATCACCCTAAATTTAAATCCCCAAAAAAATTCACATTAGACCCTAAGCTAAGAGTCTAAGCATGAAAGTCTTATTTATGATTTTGTAAATATTTAATTTTTATAAGTTTTGTAATTTTATACTTTTTATATTTTGCTTTTATGTGAGTGAAATGTAAATTAAACAAAGTTAGTGTGAAATTAATAATGCATGTGAAAAACTTAAAAAAGAAAAACTAAACTAACTTAGTTAAGTCTTTACAAGAAAACCCTAAAGAAGAGTATTTAGTATAATGAAATGAATCTTTTTGTTTTCTTTTTAATTATAAATTTTTATTAGTTTTTGCAACTTTGTAATTTTTATATTTTTCTCTTATTTAAAATGTCAAACAAAAAATAATAATGAATTAGTGTTTATAAATTCTAAAGTGAAATATACAAACTGAAGCTAATTAGTTAGTGTTTAAAGAACTATTATAAATTAATGAGCGTGATTAAATGACCTTTTTTAAAATATTTTATTTTCAATGTATATTACAATTAACAAAATAAAAGATAAACAAATTGAAAAGAAGAAAAAGATGATGTGTTTTGTTTTGTTTTTTTAATATCAAAGATTAAACTAATAAAAATAAATAAATAAAGTACATCGAAAGTGTTAAAAGAAAAGAAAAGTATTTACATTGTTTTGGTATTCTTGCAATTTTTGAAATTGTGTTAAAAGAAAATGAATGAAAAATGAAACTAGAACAAAAAAATATATATATAAATGATCTTTATTATTGAATCTAATCTCATACATTCTCATAGATTTTATAAATCTTTCAAATCCCTACTAGAATTCAAATTAGAGTTGTCTTTAACTATTCTAGATGGAATTAGCATCATACATAGAATAGCCAAGTACAGAAAAATAGAAGAAGAAAAACTAAGTCAGACATTGATCAAAGCAATGATGGTGAAGTATAAGGATGTTATCTGCAAAAAAGAAAAAATGATTAACACAGAAAATTTCAGATCTCTAACACAACAAACTTAACAAATAAACAATTACCTCATAGACACCATAAAATGCATCCTTGCTTCGCTCCTTTTGCCACTTTGCTAGATGCCCCTACTATCAAAAGCTTCATCAAATCCCTGGCTGAAAATGAATGGAGGATGAATGATAAAAATGAAAGATAAATCTCACAAGACTCCTTGCATACTTCTCTCCAAAAAACAATTCTCCTTTTGGTTGGTTGCTTGG
>SNQJ01S0008979.1:228464-239171 GCA_010110895.2 Picea sitchensis
AGGATAGTGGAAAGCATCAATGTGACGTTTGATGAGACGGATGGTCGAAAGATAAGGGAAAGTAGCAAAGATTCAGTGGAACCAAATCAAAAAGAAGATTTGAAAGAAGAAGAAGTAGATGAAGAATCATATGAAGAAGAAGAGAATCCAGAAGTAGAGCAAGAACAAAAGGACATTCAAGTATCACCAAATACACCCAGGAGACGAGTGCAGAAGAATCATCCATCAGATCAGATTATTGGAAATAAAAATGCAGGATTTGAAACCAAAAGAAGAATCTATTCACCAAAACAACAACATCTAGCATTATTGTCTACAATTGAGCCAAGCAGTTTTGAAGAAGCCAACAAGGATGAACACTAGGTCAAGGCCATGGATGAAGAGTTAGATCAAATAGAGAAGAATGACACATGGGAACTAGTTCCAAGACCAAAGAACAATAATGTCATCGATACGAAGTGGGTCTTCAGAAACAAATTGAACGAGGATGGGCAGGTTACCAGGAACAAAGCAAGATTGGTATGCAAAGGATATTCTCAAGTTGAAGGTATAGACTTTGAAGAGACATTTGCCCCAGATTCCAGGATGGAAGCAATCAAACTAATACTAGCTAATGCATGCTCCAAGAATGTTAAAGTGTATCAGATGGATGTAAAATCAACATTCCTAAATGGAAATCTAGAAGAATAAGTCTACATTGAGCAGCCAGAAGGATTTCAGTTATCAGAAAAGGAAATTTATGTTTGCATATTGAAGAAGGCTTTATATGGTCTCAAACAAGCCCCAGAGCATGATATTCGAGACTGGACAGATATTTACAGCAACAAGGGTTCAGGAAAGGAATTGCAAAAAACAATATTTACATAAAGATGTATCAAGACAGTATATTGATTATTGAAGTCTATGTAGATGACATTATCTTCGGAAGTGATGATGAAAAAATAAGTTAGAAGTTTTCCAAAGACATGTAGTACGATTTTGAGATGTCCTTTCTTGGTGAGTTGACCTTCTTTTTAGGATTACAGATATGTCAGGGAAACAAAGGTATCTTCAACTCTCAGGAAAAGTATATCAGAGAAATGTTGAAGAAGTTTGGAATGACAAATGGCAAACCAGTCGGTACTCCTATGCAAACAAGTTGCAAGTTAAGTAAGGATGATGATTCCAAGGACACAGATCAGAGACAATACAGATCGATGATCGATAGCTTACTTTATGTGACAGCTCCAAGACCGGATGTTATGAAGGCAGTTGGACAAGTTGCAAGGTTTTAGGAAACACCAAAGGAATCACTTGTTTTGGCAGTAAACAAGATATTCAGATATCTCAAAGATACAGAAGATTTTGGTTTATGGTATCCAAAAGGGAATGATCTATCTCTTGTTGCCTACATAGATGCAGATTGGAAAGGTTGCATTGATGATAGAAGAAGTACAAGTGGAGCAGCTTTCTACTTGGGTAAGTTTATGGTATCATGGTCAAGCAAGAAATCGTCATCAGTATCTTTGTCCATAGCAGAGGAAGAATACATTGCAGCAGCAGCATGTTGTACTCAGGTTCTTTGGATGAAGCAAACTTTGTAGGATATGCAAGTAAAGTATAATGAGCCCATTTCAATACTTTGTGACAACACCATCTCCATCAGTATTTCAAAGAATCCAATGATGCACTCTAAGAGGAAGCATATTCCGATCAAGTATCACTTCTTACGGGAACAGGCTATAGAGAAGAACATCAAGCTAGAGTATGTCGGGACAAAGGAAGAGATTGCAGATATCTTCACCAAACTGCTTGCAAGGGAACCTTTCAAGTATTTGCGATGATAACAGGGGGAGCATGAGCATATTTCCTTGCCTAAGTGTTGCCATTAATTCCAAAGGGGGAGATTGTTGGACAATTGATTTTCATTGATGTCAACTAGGGTGATGGGTGTATTTGGAGAAGTCTCCAAAGTGGTCCCCTAATGGTGTATCTCTAAGCATGGCCCTCACGAGAAGATGCTTTGAATAAGTCTACAAGAAACCCTTAAGCATGGTTAAAGATCCCATCGTTGAATGAGAAATTAAGTCATGAAGGATGGAGAAAATAAAGGTAGCTCACTCATGGATGGATAGTACTCGTTGTACCATTTCCAACAATATGTGGAATGCCACGTAGTTCCTCACGGTTATGGAGATATGTCCTTGTAAATTTGGAAGCCTCAAAAAGTGGACAAGAAGCCCCTAGTTTGCTATAAGTCTTGGTCAAAAGGGAAAAGTTGTTGTAACAAGAAAACCCTAGAAGCCTTAAATTAAGGGGAGGAGTTACCTAGCACAAGTATATAAACACCTCAAGGAGTCATTCATAAGAACATTCACACACTTATTCATTGATTATCTATATTGTGAACTAGTGATCTTTTTCTAAGGTTGTGACAACATTTTTCTGAGGTAGCTAAGGAAGGTCGAAGGAGTAAGTCTCGGGGTTGCAGAAAACCCTAGTTTCTAAGTTATCCGCGGGTTGTAGGTTAGAAGGGCACGGATGTACAAGGGCTGCAGTGAAGGAAAGTGCGGATATCTGCGGGCTATAGAAGAGAAGGTCGTGTATCTATGAAAAGCTAATGAAGGTTTCAATAGATGTTGGTACCAGGTCCTTAGAGTCTGAAAGCAAGTTCACAAGTCAACATTCTACAGGTTTAGGTCAGCTACAAAAGTTCCGGTATGGTTGTTATTTTGTTTTGATGCTTATATTTTCTTATGATGTTGTGAATGCTTGAGGCATTCTTGGTGTGATGGTTATGGTACTTGGACATGATATATGTTGTATGGTTGGTTGAGTGAGAAACACTCTTATGTATGGTAAAATATTGATATGGTTCTTATAGTTTACATCTTTGAGCTACATGTACTTGGTTGAGGGATATCTATGTTGTATGGTGATGTATGCATGAGGGGCATGCATAGGTTGTTAGAGATGCTTCATTGATGACATGGTACAGATCTACATATGGTTGATGGTATGGTATATGGCACAGGTTGTACATGGTTGATGCTTAGTTCATGATTCACTATTCATTGTTGATGTATATTTTGATTCATGATTGATGCATGAGATAGTATGTATGATGGTATACACTTGATGTATGATATGGAACAGGTTTAGATGATTAGATACAGGTTGATGAGACAGTGACAGAGTTGTGATAGTGAAAAACAAAGATAGTGACAGTGACAAAGTTGTAACAGAGGCTGTGACATGGCAGAGTCTGTGACAGTTGGTCTACATTTATATTTCAGGGCAGTTGGACGGGGCAAAGAAAGGTTCTTGTAGCCACCATTCGGTTGTAGCCGGAGAACCTAGGGGGTTGTATCCTCCTTCTGGTTGGAGCCAGAGAATCAGAGAGTTGTAGCTTCCTTAAGGTTGGAGCCTCCTTCCATTTGTAGTTGGAGAATCGGAAGTTGGTGTCTAAGAAAAACATTCTAAGGTTTTCTCCCATTTCAGTTTCCACGTAAATACTGGTGTACTATGTATCTATTCTGATGTGATGTTGTTTATGATTATTTTATTGATGATATATTGAATATTAATGATATACTGTTGAATATTGTTGAAGAATAAACTGTGGTTAAAAGTACTATAATTGCTCATTATTGATTCACCCCCTCTCAGTAATCCAACAGTTTTTTTGTGTTCAAAGATTAAGATTCTACCATGCATTCTAACTCATTCATCAGATTGCTCATCTGCTCAGCGTAGTAATAGTCTTACGAATCTTTAAAGAGCCATTTTAGAAATTAGAGAATCTTTGAGAAGGAATCGAGTATTTGGTGTCGAACTACATTTATTCCATCGGTATCCATCGCAGTCTTATCCTCTCAAACTCGATATTTTTCTTGTTCAACTAGGGGCGGACGAGACACCATGAGTTCGATTCATATCACACCAAAGTTGTATGCATCGTGAGTTGACGTATTCTGAATTGAGGTAATCCATGGTTCCTTTGACTTGAGTCAAGACGGGACTTGATATATATGTATCTTGCAATAAGTTCTGAGAGTCCAAAATGTGATACCTTGGAAATCATATCGTCGTTCAGCAAGATGTTGTTCAGCTTCATGTTTCTTTGTAAAATGGGTGAATTTGCATGGTCGTGAAGGTATGTCAATCATCTAGTTTCCTTAGATGTATTAAGAGATTTTGATATTAATCATTCAATAACTCCAGGATTACATTCCAAGTACTCTATAAGATATGGCCCACAATCCTCCAAAAACATTTAAACCACTACTTTCTCAACCAAACTTACCTCCAACATGCAACACTGCCAAAGTAATCTCTAACGCCATATGGGAATCTATCGACCATCATCGATGATGCTAACTAACTCATCAAGGAAGATAATAACATCTATGTTTGTGACAAACCCAGTTTGAGCCTCATCAATGTCATTGTTCAAAACTTCATAAACCAAATCCAACATGCAACACTGCCAAAGTAATCTCTAACGCCATATGGGAATCTATCGACCATCATCGATGATGCTAACTAACTCATCAAGGAAGATAATAACATCTATGTTTGTGACAAACCCAGTTTGAGCCTCATCAATGTCATTGTTCAAAACTTCATAAACCAAATGATGGAGACCACGAGGCCCAATGCTTCTAATGTACATCCCTGGCCACTTTCGTACTGAATCTAGACCTTCCAAAACCTTGCTTCATTCCTTAAAAGGCACCTCAGCTTCATACAAATACATTTCGAAGATTTTCGATCGAAACTGATAAGAAATCTTACAAATCTTGACGATTGGATTTTACGGCTGTGTTTCGGAAAAATAATAATGGAGATCCACCAACAAGGCCATCAATTCCATTTCTAACTTGAGGGGTGCTCTCGAATTTTGTCTCGTCTAATGCAAAGGAAAAAAAACCTCTTTAAAATCACCTTTCCCAAAGCTTCATAATATCCTGGCCTGTAGAGAACATCAACCAACTTGCTTGATAAATAATTGATGGAAAGGCCAGCATGAGCAAAGAAGTGTTTCTTAATGACAAGATTCAAGAGCTCGGAGTTTTCTTCCAAATTTATCCTATTAGGAAATTTCCATTACATATGAGATTAGGATTTTCTTTTGTTACAAGAGAATTATGTCCAATCACAATGTATAATCTAATCTGCAGCCATGGAGAGTTGTAGTTCATTATGATTTGTATTGCTTTCTCCCTCAAACCTAGGTCTGTTAAAATTGCACATTCTTCTTTGAACTTCCCATCCTCTACATGCTCATTTTCATATAATGATTTTGGTAACTTAAGGCGTTGGCATTCATCTACTACCAATGACTGAAGCAAAACTCGTTGGACAATCCAACGTTGGATTTGGAACAATTTTATTATAACGTTCAAGTACTTGTTCAGATCCATGGCAGGGTCGATTGTTTTTATAGAAGCTTATATATACTGAGCCCACTTAAAAGAGTGATTCTCAGTCCATTCATTTCTCTTAATGAAGTTAATACCAACAATCAAGTTAGAAGGTTCAAGTACAAACATTTTAGCTTTAGAAAGTGATGATGATTGTATTAAGAAATAGGAAGTTACTTGAATAAAAGGGATAGCAAACAACCATTGACATATTATCATTTGCATATGACATCTAAAGGATGGAAGCAAGTTTCACAATTGTTGTCTCTTGATAAATTTGTTAGTTTTTTTGTGAGTTTAGCATATAGGAAGCATCATATAATGGCTTTAAAACATGGATCAATTCAAGAAGAAACTCTTGGTTTTAAAAAAAATGTGAAACGAACATAGCCAATGTTATATGATAAAATGATATATTTTTAGATTTTGGTGTAGCATAAAATTATGTCAAAATCATAACTTGAAAAGGTGGGGTATGACATAATCAGAAGGAAAAAGGCATGAAGTATATCTGGGGTGAAAAATGAATCACGAGCGCAACATATGATAGCGCGAGGAATGAGGAAGAATCATTAAATTGTGAAGTAGAAACTCCACAAGAGTGCACAAGAAATTTGCGTGAGTAGTTTGAAATGAGGGGAATCTTGGTAATGTTTTTCCAGCTAAAAATTGTTGACCAAAATGGAGGTCAACAATGTTGATATGTGCTATGTGCGACCAATGATTCTAAATACTCGTCGGTTTTACCTAAGAATAGAATGATTGGCAATGATTACCATAGATAAGGTCGATCAATCATATCGAGCGATCTTCTGACTGTTGGAGATATTACACAATCACCTAGGTTGATAGTCCAATGTTGAGGACACTTTCTTATATGAGAATATTCTCTCTAGAGAATATTCCCCTACAAAATAGGGTTCTCCTCTTTTTTTCAGAGTCAGTTACACTTAGTTACACTCAGTTAGACTAGTGGAAGTCACTCATGCATGGAAACCTTGGTTTTATCACCACCATTTGCATGTGTTTCTCTCACTTCCACTCGTGTGACTCGGTTAATTGAAGATTGCATGGATCGGTTAACTGGTACTAGTGTTCGGAAACACAGGTATTCCAACAAAGGACGAACACATTCAGTAACCACTCACACAACCAGATCAAAGATCAACACACCGATATTTGGATGTGGTAAAACCCATACGGGTAAACATCCACGGCCCAAGTCAACGCGGCCACTTGGAGCAATTTATTAATGCAAAATAAAAATATTACAGAGAGATTTTACAAGAGAGTTTCTCACAATCGATCATCATCAAACGACCCTCCATGCTCTTTAAATAGAAATCATGGACCAATCGGGTGCTAATCCATGAATCAAGGAGAGTATGAAATGTCGGATCACTCTATGTCAATAACATATCGCGATTGTCGGATTTCCTAACTACAAATGCATACTAATGCATACTAAAGAAACACACTAAAAATGCACTTTTACCTAACGACACATTAGACCAAGTAGTTATTAAATAACTCCTAAGTGTCCAAATATCCTAACATCCCCCCTTGCAAACAACTTGGGATAGGATTGAAGGATTTACAAAACATACATATTCTTAAGCAAAACATAAATTAATCAATGGCTCATTCACATAGTACACAAAGATTTACGCTGGAAACCCTTAACCGAGAGAAAACCAACCTTCCTTGGTGCCGCACCTTTCAACTCTTCATTGTATTAATTTCACCATTCAAAATACAATATATGCAATATTTTAGGTATTCTGTAGCTACCAAAACCTTAATCCCTTAATCCGAGATTAATTTAGAAAACCGCTAAAAATAGAAAATTTCGCTAAGGAAGTTGGGATCGTTAGATGTAGTTGTCGAATATGATGTGCCCACACACACACATGCAAAGAATATAACACATACCCAACATTAGAGCCTATCCCCCTTTAATGAAAACTTCTTGAACGCTTAACATAGATCAAAATTTGGAAAACTTTGCTTATGTAAGAGACTTTGTGAAAATGTTTTCAACTTAATCTTTTGTAGGGAAAAAGAGCACTTTAATAACTTGATCATGAATGAGCTTTCTGATGAAGTTCATGTGTAGCTCGATGTGTTTGTTGCACTGATGTTGAACTAGGTCTTTGGGGAGCTTGATGGCACTTTGATTGTCGCACCAAAGGTTGGTCGGATGCTATTGCTAGAATCCAAACTCTGAAAGGATCTGTCGAAGCCACAAGGATTCTTGATTTGCATTTACTATTACTCGATACTCTGCTTCTGCTGAAGAAAGTGAAATAACATGTTGTTTCTTACAGGCCCAAATGACAGATCATGAACCAACTTTGGAAACATAACATGCAATAGACTTCCGATCATTAGGGTCATTGGCCCAATCTAAATTAGTGAAACCATACAACAAAGGAGTCCCCCCTGAACTGTAATGTATCTTGAATTGAACTATACCTCGAACATATCGAAGTGTCTATTTAGTTGATTTCCAATGGCTTTCACAGGGTGTTTGCGTATACCAGGAAACAATACCAACAACAAAGGAAATATCAGGATGGGTATGAGTCAAGTATAAGAGGCTACCAACTAACTGATGGTACAAAGTGGCATCAACTTTGGGAGAAGTACAGGTGGCAGCAAGCTTGACTCCGAACTGGAAGGGAGAAGGGGCTAGTTTACAATCTTCCATGTGGAAACGACGAAGAAGATCACAAGAATACTTATACTGGAAAAGAAAAATTCCTTCATTGGTTTGCAAAACTTAGAGGCCAAGGAAATAATGCAAAAATCGTAAGTCTGTCATTTCAAATTTCTTCTTAAGGTTGGTTTTCACATGGTTTAAAACTTTTGAGTCACTACCAGTAAGGATAAGGTCATCAACATAAAGGATAAGGATTATGAGTGATTCCTACTTTCTTGGTATAGACATTAGGATCAGAATGTCATCTAGAAAATTCAGTGTCAATAAGAAAGTTGTCCATTTTAGCATACCAAGCTTTGGGAGCTTGCTTAAGACCATAAAGAGATTTCTTAATGCGACAAACAAGGATAGAGTCATTATGGGCATAGCCATGAGTTTGTTCCATGTAGATTTATTCTTGCAAATCCCCATGCAAGAAGGCAAATTTAACATCCATCTGATGGACCTCCCATTTATGTGAGGCAACAAGGGCAAGAACAAGGTGGATGGAATTCATTTGGGTGATAGGGGAAAAGGTTTCATTGTAGTCAATTCCTTCAACTTGGGAAAATCCTTTGGAAACTAAATGAGCCTTGTGTCTTTCAACACTTCCATCTGATGCATACTTAGTTCTGTAGACCCATTTATATCTAACAAGTTTTCTTCCTTTCGAAATAGGTACAATATCACAAGTATTGTTTTCCATTAAAGAATGGTACTCTTCATTCATTGTTGTATCCCAATATGGATGACCTGAAGCTTCTGCAAATGTCTTTTGATCACGACTCTCTAAAACTTGAGCCAAAAGAGAAGAGACTCACTGGAACTGTGAACGTATCCGATGTTGATCTGAAGGATCACCGACAAGATCACCAGGTGTTTCTCGTGTTGAACGGACCCATCTAGGAAGAAATGGTGTTGGTGTTGGTTAAGGTTCAATGGATTCATTTGGAGGAAGGTGAGAAGGAGGAGGTGTATTTTCATCCTTATTTTTATCATCTGAAGAAGAAACCAGAATAGGAATAGAAGAAGGCACAAACACTAAAGATGGATCGCAGGTTGAAGAAGGAACAATTGTCAAATTACAATTGCAGGCCAAGAGATTTTCATCAAATTTAACATCTCTTCTGATAATAATTCCATTACAATGTGGGTAAAGAAGTTTGTAATCGTTGACATTTCAGAATAACCAACAAATATACACTTCTCACTTTTAGGTTGCAATTCTTTCCTTTTCTCATCAGGAATGTGAGCCCATGCTATATTGTTAAATACACAAAAGTGATTTACATCTGGTTTAATTTTAGTCCAAGCTTCTTTCGGTCTTATATTTTTACGAGCCTTTGTGGGAGTGCGATTTACTATGTAATTTGCACAGTTGATGGCTTCCACCCAATACTTTAGACTTAATCCCTTAAATTGGATCATACAATTAGTCATTTCTTTTAATGTGTGGTTCCTTCTCTCAGTAACACCATTTTGTTGTGGTGTATATGGAACAATGTGTTGCATTTGGATGCCCTGTGTAGTGTAGTAACTTGTAAAATTATTGTTCACATATTCGCCTCCATTATTTGTTCTTAACCTTTGAATTTGATTTCCAAATTGCTTTTCCACAAGGGCCTTGTAGGCCAAAAACTTGTCAAAAACTTTACTCTTAAGTTTTAAGAAGTAAACCCAAGTACGTCTAGAAAAGTCATCAATGAAAGTTAAGAAAGACTTGCACCCTACAAAACAAGGAGAAGAAAGTGGATTGTTATCCCCATTTTGTGGGATAACTAAGGAGATGTTATCTCGAGGCCCTCAAGTTGCATATATGAAGTGATGAGAGACCACATGACTAGCAGTGTCCACTTGCACATATGGAAGCTCGCTCTATCACCACAGTTTGGATCCATCATCAGCGCATCCACCAAACTAGCTAGCTTTTGGAAGGCACATGGGTCTTTCTCCAAGCGGTACAAGTCAGGTATTATGGCAAGTAATCACCCTAATATTTGAGTCATTTAAGCATGTTATATTTAAGCTACTTTTGATTATAGAACACTTTCTTGGAAATTATGCTTTTGAAATTGTTTCACCTTGGTGAGTGTCATCGATTTCCTAGTAAGTGGCCAACTTTTGGGGAAGGGTTGCAACTGGGGATCCCTTGAGGGGTTATCGTACTATTCTCGGCCATACTTACGACTTTCCGCTCATTGCATTCCCAGCATATTTCCCTCTTATATGCCCTTTGACTGTAGTGACCCAAGAAGGGCATGTCCCTCATTTCATGGGAAGAAGGGGATGAAGGCCCAGGGGGATGGTTGCTGGAAAAATATAAGAGCTTGAAATACAAACCTAATAGATGCTCACCTAGACAGGTCTTGAGAATGATGAAATGCTTATCTTAAATGAATTGAAGACCTGCAAAATATCAAACACATAATAAATATTTCTCTTGAAAGACTAACACAAGTGTGTTATAACGCTTTACATGGTTACCCCTATGGCACTTTGTTGACCTATTCTTTCAAGTGACATTGTGTTACTTCCCCCCAAGCTAATCAAATCACAATTGGGAGTGCACACATGTTTGGATCATTAATGAATTAATAAATG
>SNQJ01S0008980.1:31804-92489 GCA_010110895.2 Picea sitchensis
TTTTTACCTTATGATAAAGTCTTCGTCGGTTAATGATAATTAATGGAGCAATTGGTCTTGATTGATGTCTTCGGGTCTCAATAGTGGTTGGTCGATTTAAGTCCTCCTGACTTGCGTCTCCCGTAGAGGTCATGATTGTCCCTGATTTGTAGTACTTGGTGGTATTGTATTGCGTAGTACGTTCGTGTCGGGCAGGATATAGACACCTCTTGTAGCTTAGTATTTATGTCTATGTGTAAATCCGGTGGAAGGAATCCAGTGCTATATCAAGAGTCTCGGGCTGTTTAAAGGTACAGTTCCACTCTTGCGACACACTCTGAGCCGTATCAATAGTCTCGGGCTATTAAAGGCACAGTTCCACTACTGCGACTCTACTGTTGGATCCTTTCATTCTGTGGCAGTACTGTACCTAACCCCGGGTGTCTTTTTTTGCTTACATCTGCTATTTGCACGCCTTATGTCCAGGGGCGTTTATTTCCTGTTTTCACTGTGATATGTCGGGTCGTCTTGAATGTGTTCATCTTACTTGCGTCTTGTTGGTTCGAGTGGTGACGTAGAGTCGAGAGGGTTGGTTCTTCTACACGCACGCACACACTTTTACAAACAAAATTTTTTTTCACCTGTTGACAGAGTAGTTGTCCTTAACTAGGAGGGTTGTTACATTTGGTGCCCGATGGAGTCATAGTTTTAATTGGAAAATCACTAGCTAAGCCTTGTAATTTCTCGTTGTTCTGTCCACTCCCCATTAATGAAGGGTACCTTCTATCGACATATACAACTCCCTATGATCGAGCAAAACTATCGATGGGTGTCTAATCCCCATCTACATTATGACTTGGACCTAGTGCCTGGCCTCTTTATGTTGGGATGTGCATTGCGGTCAATCAAGTGGATCCATTCATTCAACCATTTGGAACTCCTCTTCATCACTTGGCAGTGGCTGCTGCTGCAACACTATCCCCACCATTTCCATGGATTGTTTTGTCAAAACTATCCCTGCTATCTACATCTACTGCTGGAGGTAATAAAAGGCCCACATGCTACCGAAAAGCAGAGAATACGTGCCCCATGTCACATTGATTTGGTCAAGGGTCAATGCTTCAGTGGTGGTGGTAGATTCTTTGGTGGAGGTGGAGGTGGCTACGATGCCAATGGACAGGAATGCCATTCCTCGTCAACAGTTCGAAGACACCATTACCTTCACAGGCATAGACAACTGGGATGGCCCTGAAGAATCACTTACTGAAGAAACTAAAAGTGTGGAGCCTTAAATATGAAAAGGGAAGAAGACTATGGATTGAGAGGGTTCTTCAGAGGCCCAAAACAATACGTAAACATTACAGAGGGTTAGAATCACCGTTGTTGCGTCTCAACTCTTTCTATTCCTCCATTTTCTTCTTAGAAGACTATGGATTGAGAGGGTTCTTCAGAGGCCTAAAAAAATACGTAAATATTACAGAGGTTTAGAATCACCGTTGTTGCATCTCAGCTCTTTCTATTCCTCCATTTTCTTCTTCGAAGGCTCAAAATTACTGCTTCTTGACCAAATTCTTCACAATTGAGAAAAAAATTTGTTTTTTTTTAAAGTCCCTGATTGAAACTGAGGCCTAAAGTGATTAAAGCTAAGGCATCACCAATCTTGTTCCTACTTGAGTAATTATTAATGTGCTGAAGGCAGAGTTGTTTTGACCGAATACTTTTGCAAGTGGAATATACCAGGAATAAAGAAAAGGGTTAAGAATGGCTGACTCTCTTGTTGAGAGGGCAACTAGAAACATGTTGGTTAGCCCTGATTGGGAAATGAACATTGAGATTTTCGATGAATTACAAGTTAACAAATATATTGTTCAAACTGATGATAAACGTGGCCATGGAGAAGGTCCTTTTGAATTCAAAATTGTTTTTTAAGAACATTTCGAAGTGCCCTCGGAATTGATAGTAAATAACCCTGCCCTATGGATACATTTCCTTCCGCCAATGAGTAGAAATGGGCTTCATCATTGCACGCACAAGGTCAAATATTTTCAAGCGATTGCTACTTAATTACGGTCATATATCCGTTGCAATTTCTCAGTCATTTGCAAAATCTCCCCATTGTTACCGAGGGATTTCGTGCTTTCCTAATGCATATTGGGAGAAACATAATGTGAGATATCTGCTAGGTGATGCCAGGAAATGGGGTTCGGTGGGTTTTACCAGAGGCTCTAAATTCGCCACAGGTTTCTCCCCTCTAGCTCCCAAGAGCTTGGAGTCCATCATTGACATAGAAAGAGTCAAAGGTGCATCTCCAAAGGAACTTTCTGCACTCTGGAATGAGGTACAGCTCCAGAGTTCAACTCTCTATTTTGAACATCAAAACCCTAAGACTTTTGTATCTTACTTCGAAGTTTCCATTTTGTTAATACTTTACAGGGAATCTGGTGTTGTCAAGTCTGGATTAATAGAGGTGAATGTACTGCTTAATCTATTTTGACTAGAGGTGAAATATATCAGATTGCAGAGATTTCTATTAATGCTAAGCTATTTAATCAATTTTGGGTCATGTTAGGGCTACTTCGAGAGCCATTTTCTTTTACAGCAAAGGGTGCGATCGTATGAGATAGACTAAAGAGACTAAGAATCATGCATAGGAAAACATACCTATGGCCTACTTTTGATACAGTCTTGAGCAGACCTATATAACTACTAAAATCCTGATATATACAATGACAGTAAGCTATCTACTGGGATTTTCTAAAACAAAGCAGTGAAGCAGGCTTGTAACTATTTGTAGTCATTATTTTGTCCCAGATCTAGAAGTACAACTCTAATCCTCAAGATCTCCTATTTTATTTGAGATAGTTGATTCATCACAGAGAGAGCTGCCTCCAAGCAAACCTTGGGCTGACATAGCTGCCATCCATCTTCTCAGGTCGTTAAGCTCTGTTGTTTTTCTCTCTAGACTTGGGATTGGTTCCATGGTGACCAAACCTTCCATTTTAATCCGAGTCTTCGATCTCTTGCAGGCAATTGATCAGTACTGGATTCCTCACTAAGTGATTGTCTTAATGCACTGATTGTTAACAAATATAGAAAGGATCCTGCACCCTTTCAAAGAGTGAAAGGTTTGCTTGCCCATTATTCAGGATACTAACAAGATTGCAAAGGCCAAATCTCGATGGCCAATCTGACCTCATACTACCAATACAATTCCTTGTACTCTCGTGAGACTAGTCTTCACTTATACCAGGAGAAGAAAGGAACCCCCTGAAGAAACTAATCAACAAAACTTCTCAATATTCTAGAGTGGATTTCCCATATCTTCCCTCCTCGGTATTGAAGTAAATTTAACAACCCAAATTGGCAAAAGTACAAAATCCTACTGTGAGTGGTCAATCTCAAGTTTCAGTATTGAAACCGGGCTCTGATACCATATGTAACACCCTACCAAGATGTTAAACAATTAATCTTTCATTTTATACATATACAATAACAACTTTGCTATAACATAATTTCATTTCATTTACACAATTCTTCTACATTTGCTCAACGATAAATCTATATAGCATGATGAAATAAGTAATAGGTTAACTCTAAGATTTGCAACTTAAAACACAAGTATATACAAAATATTGACAACAAATACCACTGAAAAATACCTCTTCCTTAGTTTTTCGAAGCTCATCCATCGTAATGTAGTCCTAGGCGCTTCCAAGCATTCTTTTCCCGCTTTCCCAGAGTGAAACAATGAAATCCTCCATGCCAACTAGGAGCCTAGCCGGCTTCCTAGCTCCAAGAAACCTTTCGGTTTCTTGGCCCTCCGTGCCCATGAATCCAAGAACAACAAAGCACCAAATGCTCAAAGAACTATCACAAGAATTATATCTTCCAAGAATTTCACAACCTCTCATCATGCTCAAACCTCTCCATCCTCCCTATTTATCAAGTTTTCATACACACATCCCCAAGTCTCCTCAACCCATTCATTATTAACCATCAACCTCCCTTATCTAGATATTTTGGGAAAACATTAAAACAAAACTAAATATAAATGATCTGCATTAAACAACAATAAATAAAATAAAAAGTCTTTATTCTCATGCTAGCTAATAAATGTTATTTGATAATTTTTCCCAAATGTACATAACACCCCACCATGCTCATTTAATTCATCACACCCACTATCTATTAAAGTCAAGAAGGTATTTAATGCTTCTAGATATTTGTATGAAATTTAATTTACATATTCAATAAACATTCAATTAAATAGTTAATAATTTACTTTAATAATTAGTACATTAATTACTTATACTAGTGTACATGGGTGGGGTATGTGTGTGTTAGCTAATAGGACACATATCTCATGCATGTAATAAAGAGATAAAAATCATTGCCTCTAGTGCATAGTTCTATATGATCACTTAGGACATGTAGGACCATGAAGATCAAGCTCAGCATCATTTTAATAATCTTAACAAACTAAATTACACCAATTCATCGGTAACTCATTTGTCACACTTAAAATATCAATATGAAATCAAGAGGGTTTTAAACACAGTGGAACCAAATTGAGTAAACAATGATGGCATCTCTAATCTGTCGATTATTCTCAAATAACATCGAAGCATCATTCCTTCCTAAACTATTTCCATCTTCCATCCTATCGCACCTCTGTTGGACAAAATTTTGAAGCGTCAACTATATCGACCTAACTCAAGATGGAACCCATAGAATTGTCGGCCGAATCTTGACCAAGATTCCCCCAGACAGTTAGCACGATTTGTCATCACACATCTAGGGGAGTTTGACTTCACACAACCCTCCCACAGCTCTAGGTTTTGAAGGATGCTTGGTGGGAAATACCTCCACCCTCCTCCTTAGAACTAGGGTCAACACCCTACGTCGAGGAGCCCATCTTATTGCAACTACTTTTATTAGAGTCACATCATCAAATAAACACTCTGGGAATGTCATGTGTCCTGTCAAAACCACTTACCACGGATCATGTAATATTTGGGAAACCATAAATTAAATCAAAGAAATTACAACTTATAACTTGTACTATATTCTTGGCGTCCTGACATCCCACGATTTTGAATACTATGGTCGTTTGGCTACCTCCACACTTGAAAACCATCATCCATGGGTTAGTTCACCAATAACACATATTGTTGTCGGAATACATAAATTTTTTTTATATAAAAATAAAAAAAAAAAAAAAAAAAAATTAAGAAATGTATTCCTATTTATATCATGCATTACATCTATTATACATCACAACACAACTTGAATTGGTATACATGTAATGAACTTACCCTTTTTGAATTTTTGATTATTTAAATAATCAAATAACTATCTTTTGTCATGAGCATATATCATGTAACATATAAAATGGAGTCTAGAGGTACACATCTCAATGTCTAACAAAGTCTAAAATCAAATAACTATCTTTGTCATGAGCATATATCATGTAACATACAAATAGGTCTAGAGGTACACATCTCAATGTCTAACAAAGTCTAACTGACTCCAAACAAATTCTAAACTTTGAATTATTAAGATTAGTAAACAACAATGTTCTAACTACCTAAGGTCAAAATATGGGGCATTACACGTAGGTAGAACAATGTATTCCGATGTAATAAAGGTCAATATTAATAAGGCCTTGCAATAAGGTAGAATAAATCGAATGTAAGAAGACCTAATAGAATCTTCCTCTTCTAGAAGGATTTTCCTCTAGATGGTTCTATTGATAGACATATTTAGTATAAATAGGAGTTGAGGGTATGTGAACCCTAGCTTGGATATTATTGTAATAGAGATTTGCTCGACTGGAGGTTGCCCCCTCGAAGATGCCCGTGAACATTTCTCTTAGTAATCAAAGTCCTCTTTATGGTGTTATTTTGTTATCATTTCATTATTATTGTGGTGTTACTTTGGTTATATTGTTGTTCATCTGCCATTTCTAGCATTTTATTTCTGTTCTGCATACTTTTCATATCTGGAATATTACAGAAAACCCCTTTTATTGACATATCTTTTGACAATGGATGTATTCATTTGAATATATGGAGGGAAATATTATATCTATTGGTGATCCATCTTCATCAGATATGGAGGAAAGGGTGGATGAAGGTGTTAAATATGGGGAAGGAATGAGTCAAATTCCTATTGTTGGGGAAATGTTGAATTTCATTTTAATTCACCAACGTTTGATACTTTTGCTGACCAAATTTCAAACCCATTATATGACAAGACACCATATGTTGTTGTTGAAGAAAAAAAAATATTTGATAGTATTGACACCATTCATTGTTTCGAGCAAAGTTCAAAGGCTTTGTATGATAAGACACCAAACACCATCGCTGAAGAAAACGAGTCATTCATTGTTCCTATGGGCAATTCTCTAGGCCAATATTTGATATGACACCATGAAATGTTCCTTTAGGCAAACCAACTTTTGATAGGACTCCCATGGGATTAGATGACCCATTTGAGTTTTCAGTGAACTTGCATTGATCTTCTTATAAATGTGGTGAAGATCCAAGAAAAATTGTCCTTGATGGGAAAGAAACAACTTTGTTTATTGAAGATGATCACAGTGATGGAGAGGACATAACTATGGTAAGTCATGGAGAGGTCAAAAATGTGGTAAATGAGGATGATATTAGAGAATCCTCTATGCTGGAAAAAACAAATATGCGCACAAATACACGCAATAGGGGTCACAAAACGACATTTCTCACCCCAGATGAAGCAAAGGGTGGGAAATCCAATTATCATCACCCATCATTCTATTCACAATATATTTCCCAAACAAAGAGGAAACACACATGCACTATAAGGAAAAATAGGTGTGAACTCTTCATGTTGATACTTTATAATATCTATCGAGTTTTTCACATTTAATTTTTTTTTTTTGTTGATGGATTATAATACCTATACTATGTTTAAAATGAAGTTATTTTTTTTTGTATTCAAGTATGTTTTATGTTTCTTTGAAAGGTAACACTTTCAATGACCACACTCATATACTCATCTCTTCTTTTAGGGGATACCTACGAAGAATGTTTATGGAGGATGTTCCATCCTTTAAATTTGGAGTACTTGCTTGGATTTTCTTGGGAGTCACTAACACTGATAATCTTCTCTATCATGATGAGTTTACAGAGTGTACAAAATAGTACCCTAAGAAATTTAGATATGATACTCCATTGAGTAGAGATCATAAGAACAAAAGATGGGGCAATATGCATATACAAGACAAGGTTGAGTACAGTGATGATTTTTTTGAGGTTTTGGATAAGGAAGCTCATATCTACTTCTGTGTATTGAAGGGAATGATTCCTGGAATTCAATATACCTTAGAAAGGGTTGCAGAAGAGAGACGATAAAGTTGGGATGAGAGATTTTCACTGCTTAAGAAGAATAAGAAATGGCATGTAGAAGTTTATTAGTCATTTTGTAGAGATTAACTTCATCCTCCTTGGGCAATCTCCATTAATCCTTGACCAAATTGATAGTTATTGTTTTGTGTCTTTTTGAGAATATCAATCTAATATTGTATATGCATGGCTCAACTATATTTGCTTTGGCATCACTATGTGGAACTTGTGAAAAATACTCGTTGATATTAAAGTTTTGGCCATATAATTGGAGAGGGCACATTTTTTGCATTCCTTGCTAAGGTTCTATATGCATGGCTCAACTATATTTGTTTTGGCATCATTATGTGGAACTTGTGAAAAATATTTGTTGATATTAACGTTTTGACCTTATAATTGCAAAGGGCACATTTCTTGCATTCCTTGCTAATGGTCTTAAGGTGTTTTTTTAATTCCTTGCTAATGTTCAAACCATATGCACCCAACTAACCAAAAAAATGATTTTGGGTCCACTACAAAAATTTGGAATTCTCATAGGCCCGATCTCACCATTTCTCACCATGTTTATTGCCTCTTAATCTGACATGGATTTCAAACTTCACATGCTTTACAATACTAAGAGTAGAATTACCGAATTTTCTCATAAGCAGGGAATCTTCTAATGATGTCATAATTTGGTTCATGGTAACTTTGAATAAAATTAGATCTTCATGTACATCAAAATTCCACAGTTTGCATAATTCAAGCACCATCACTTAATTTTCAACCTTTGGGCACTTACATTTTGGGTTCTTGGACCTTACCATAATCTACTCTCATTTATACTTCAACATGTCCTACTTGGACACATTAACTAGCAATGTTGAGCTCTTTGTGAGCTTGGACTTAGGATTTTCCTTCAGCCTCAAGACATTTGGACTTTCACCTTTAAAAGTGAGTGAGCTAATTGAATGAGGTCAACCTAAGTCAAACTCCTTCACCCTATACCCAAATGAATAGGCTTAAGTTGGCAAAGGGATTCCCCCCTTGGATAAGATTTACTTAGTCTAAAGAGTGGAGCAAATAACCTAAGTGGCATAGGGATTCCACCTTTTTTGTATAAATAATGTTGTTTATTTTATTGGTGCAAATTTCAAACATGGTTCATCTATGATAAATAATGTTGTTTATTTTATAAATAATAAATGATAATGAACTCTGAGCAAGTTGTAGCTACTAAAAGGAGAACAAAGGAGGCTCACAAGAGAATCTAACAATGACAATTGTTGTGCCACTTATCTGGGGCATTCCACCAGTTGTAGATAGGATTCGCTTTGTTGTTCGAACTAGTGGAGGAATTGTAGAGAAAGTATATTGGTAGTGGGACTTCTTATGATTACTTTTTTTTTCCAATCTTCAACTATAAATACTTGCATGTACATTCTGTTGTCTTATTCATCTGCAACCAACAATGTGGGTAGGCACAACCACATGCCTTTATTTTCTTGAATATTATGTATAAAAACATTAAAATATGGACTAGAGCTGCATGATTTTCTTTAATTATTGGATAATGAGTCTTATGGGAAAGCCCCTACCTGAAATGTTCAATGTTGTTTCTCCTTGGAGATCATCTACAAGTTGCTTATATGAATTCTAATGAGAATAATACCAGTCTTTGTTATCACCATTTACACAATTGAATTTATTGTTTTTGTCTTATTATTGACCCTGAGTATTGACTTATATTTTTCTTGTGGTTTTCAGCTTTTCTGGTTGTACTACACAATCTCTAATTTAGAAAATTCTTCAATGAATTCTTAGTAGCATTTTTAAGTCAGAAAATGATAGGATTTTCTCTACTATCAAAAACATTCTGTCATGCTCTATGTCATGATTGGTATTAAGCTTGCCTTAGCTGAGAATTTTAATGTTTGCAGTTGTGTAATAATGTTTTCCTAAATAATTATTAGCCTTTGTAGACCACCTTCATTTGAAAGAGATCTCATTGTAAATGTTGCAACTTTCTCCAGTTTCATAAATTTGAGATTACTGTGGAATGGATGTAAACGGCTCAACCATATGACTTTTTGGAGGGTTTTGAAGTTCCTGTTTGATTTATAAAACAAGCATTATATTATTTTTATAAAAACATATGATGAAAATATGACACTCATAAGTGAATGGGAGCATCATGCTTAATCTTTGTTTTTTCAATTGCTTACATTGGAAGTTAGTTCTAGTTTTCCAATGTGTGCATGTCATGCATGCAGTGAGAGCTCAAATCACCAATACACATAATAGTGAATTTGTAAGCAAAGTTTGGTTTTAAAGGCTTGATTTTAAGGAATGTGTTAAAAACATGTCTTACAAAGTTTTGGGCATATTATTTCACTAAATTGTGTTGAGAGAAGGAAAGTACATCATTCATGTAATATCCCGCTCTTGCGCGCACTGATCAAACTTATTCTTTGAGGACACTTACTTGCAAGTGATCCAGACTATTATACTATTGGTTGTTTGATTATGATTATGAGGCATTATGATACAATGATATGTTATTTTTTTGTATCGACATAGACAGGTTCTATTGATTGGGTTCTCCTGAGTGTGCAGGAATTTGGACCTCGAGGATGCAGAGGAATCGATGAAACCCCTTGGAATCCAGATTGAGTAAGGGAGTGGACTATTGGGGTTTGATTATTGTTGATATGAAATTTGTACATCTTATTAGATGTTATGATGATTGATTATTATTGTTGACATAATTCATTGATGATGTAGGCTGATGATAACTTGCCGACCAGACTCACATGTGGAGTAGAGGGGTCACACAGGACAACTAGAGACTTTGAGGGAGAGGTGTGGACAAAAACCCTTCCACAACCTACTAGCACTCCCACTATGGCTTGAATTGTAGGTTAACAGTTACCTAGTTCGAGAAGACCCGATGCCATGAGGGCAGACTTCGACAGTCGCTCACGATGATTCTAAGGGGCGCGCAATAAGGAAGGGGCCTTATTCCTTAGAGTCTCTTAGTCTCCCACAAGATCACCTGGCGAAGTATTGAATCCAGGGGTTTTTGATGTCTACCAAGTCAGTCAAGAGGCGAGTGGCACTCTTGGAGCATGTAGTGCGTCCCGAAAGGCACGTCGCACAAGGAAACCAAAAAGAGGTGAGTGTCACCCTTGAAGCACGTAGTGCATCTTGAAGGGCACGCCACATAAGGGAAATGAAAAAAGGCGAGTGGCACCCTTGAAGAACTTGGTGCGTCCTGAAGGGAACGCCGTGATTTCAACGGGTAAGTGAATAAACCTAGCCAGCCTTAAAATGAATAATGTGATAAGTAAGATTTAAAAACAATTTCCCTTATCAAAATGTCGCCCAACCTAGGAAATTAAAATCTAGGTCTAAGTGACACTTGTGGTAAAAAATAATAATCATAATTAAACATGTGACGAGAAGGGGGTAAGAAATTCAATTAATTTATTAAAATCTAATTATATTGGGGGATTAAAATTTTAAAAAGTAAATTATTGTTTTTCTTTCTACATATGCTAATTAAAATTTATTAATTGAAAAGAAAAAAGGGGTAAAAGGTGGTTTTTCTACACTTGCTAATTTGAGTTTTAGTTAAAAGGGAAAAGAGGGAAACTTATAAGAAATAGGAAACTAAGGGAAAAATGGGAAACATAAAGAAAAAGGGACACGTAAGGAAAAAGGTGAATGCCTGACATAGTAAGGAATCACGCCTTTAAGAACTTTCTAATTATGAACTCAACTAGGAATTTAGTAAAGGTGTAAGTCATTTAAAGTGTGTAAGGGAATATTGGGACACTAAGGAGCAATTTTAGGAATGTTGTTTGGTGGTTTGGGAGGTTTTTTTTGATTAATTTAATGAAAAAGAAATTAAATGAGAATTTGGGAAAGAAATCACTTAAAAAATCTATAAAAATGATGGAGGAGGGGGGGTATGGATTTGATCTTGATGCGTAACGTTACGTTGTAGAATTTTTGTCTTGACTAATTTATCTTGTGGGAGTTGGGATACCCAGCTAGGGTAACGAGTGGTAGCTCGACCTTGCGAGGCGAGATGGGTGCTAGCGGTTCTCTGGTATAGTGTGTGTGGCCCCTTTGTGGCTCGTAGGGCTCAGGGGGAAGAAGAGTACCCCTAGAATTGGCTGGGAGGTACTGGTGAGGTCACATCGGTCGACAAGCAGAAGATAGATGGAGCACGCGAGACATAAACTATTGAGCAATCATGTTTGGATAAGGTATGCCAGTTTAATTGTTACATGCAATGAATTTAAGTTTACTCATGTTATTTATCCGTGCTTGTTTAAGATTTCATTTCCATGTGTTGTCTTGCACCTGCCTTCCTTCGGTATTGTAATTCCCTTGATTGCGGTTTTTTGATGGATTTCCTTTGGCGAACCCAACTTCTAATTTCATTGGATTATCTATGTGGGTTTTAATGATTATTATGAAGAGATTGTGATTTATGTTTTGCCCTTATCCCTAGGTCATCAGTCCATTCCTGAGAAGTCAGCCAAGAGCCGAATCGACGGTTGTCACTTCGGTGTTTAAAGACCTATAGATTCTAATGCCCTTCTTTTCTGTGCATGGATGATGAGCGAAGTATAATTTTTTCCCCAGCCATCTACCTTACTTATCTTTGCGTTGATTGATCCATGGATGAACGATTGGTCTTGCGCTTTCTTGTGATTTGATTTCTTTTGCATTTTGGATGGTAAAACTCTGTGTTTGATTGATGAATCCAAATGTTTTTTTAAACTAATAGTAACTGTGATTTACATTTATTTGACTGCATTTTGATGCTTGGAAAACATTGGAATATGTATCATCTTGTTAAATAGAAATGTTCATTTATTATCTTATTTTATAAATTGCAATTCAGGTATTAGTGGACAACGTTACCACACATCTCCTAGACAATGACCGTATATGTTTTGATAGCAATTGTCAGCGAAGTAAAGAAATTTTGGTAGCGCATCATTTAACCATTGTGGGTATATTTGTATGACTTTGTTTTTATGACAGTATATTTTAATTGCATGAGGGCATTTCGTGATATGTCATTGTTTTTATGTATTAATGGATTAGCAATATTGTGGGTTAGTGAGTTTACTGGTTATTAGCAACGATTTATTTAAAAGACAACACATGCATTTAGAAGACAACAATATTTAATGGACAACATTAATGTATGCCAACAATATTGTATTTAAGAAACAACATTACCTCCGCGCTCTGAACATACAACAATATCACATCATCCCTGCATTTTGAAAGGCAGCGATATCAATGCTATGGTGTTTAGACAACAAATATAAAGAATTAAAAAAGCCAGCGATTATATTTGAATGACAGAAAATACAGACAATGAATTCTCTTTTATTAATAGATAGCGAGTTTATACCTTTGATTGATAATGAATTCATGCCTCTACATTTTAATTAAATGATCCTCCGCATTTTAATGAAATAACCTATGCGTTTTTTATGGAATGATGACTGCGTTTTTACCCTGAGAAAGATTGTGTTTTTACCTTGAGCTTGATTGTGTTTTTACCATAATATGGACTGCGATTTTATCCTGAGAATGATTGTGTTTTTAACTTGAGATTGATTGCGTTTTTACCTTAAGATGGACTGTGTTTTTACCTTGAGCTTGATTGCGTTTTTACCATAAGATGGACTGTGTTTTTATCTTGAGAATGATTGCATTTTAACCTTGAGCTTCATTGCGTTTTTACCATAATATGGACTATGTTTTTATCCTAAGAAATATTGTTCTTTTACCTTGAGCTTCACGATGTTTTTACCATAGGATTGGCTGGGATTTGTTACAGCGATTTTACACTATATGTTGGCTGCGATTTCTATTCGCTGCAATTTTTGTACCATATGGTTAGAAAAAAAATGATGGAGTTTATATTATAACACCGTGTTCAATTATTATCATATCACTGCAATATCACATATGATAATGATTTTCCTTGGCACATTTTACAGCCTCCCCCCCAGTTTTAGTTAACGATTTCAGTGGATACCGTGACCTTTATTAATGAACAATAATGTGGAGTGCTGAGAGAAAGATACATTTAATTCCTTTCTAATTCTTTTATATTGTTAATGCTATGTAAAGACAACGATATAATTGATAGCTAAATTGATGTATTGCTTAACGACAACGAATCATATGGTTTAAAGACAACCAATTGTATTAACCGCATTTTGATAGCATGTGTTATTAATGGAGATTTATTTAATAACATATTGATAGTTTGTTGACAACGATTTTCTAATAGTCAAATGTTAGCATAATGATAGAGATTAGATTCCATAGATAGCGAAATTATATTGTTGAAGGACAACGTTATTTTTGCTCATCTTAAAAGATAGCAATTTTACTACGATTTAATTTAGCGATGTTATAGAGTTAAATTCCATTGAAACACACTTACACTGTGAAATTATGCATGCACCTGATGTATATTTCAGACAATGATAATTTAGAGAACAATATTATAGAGAGAAATGCCGAATATTTAATAAGCAGAGTAGATCACTTTTTAATGATAAGAAGTTCACTTTTTAATGGACAATGTATAATTGTTGACAAGTGTGTTTGATTGTTAGAGTTCATGTATTAGTTCACTCCTTCACACTTATACATCGTGCGTAAAAGATAATGGTTGTGGTTTGTTGGCTAAGTCGTTCAATATCTTGCGCATTCTAAATTGAGTGATGTCATCTTGCATCTCGTTGACTTATTTCTTAGGTGAGTGGGTATAGTATTCATGTCAGTCTATTCGATCTCCTAGCAGTCTATTCGGTCTCCTAGCACGTTGGATTTTCTTGGGATATTGGTCTAGGCATGTTAAGTTGTGCCATGGTTACTATCATGCCTATCGCCTGGTGATGACATGATTCCTAATGAGGGGATCATCATGCACCCTGGTAGATAGAGGCAAAGGATAACCTGGCCAGAGTCTGTGCTTCCCGATGTGGGCATCGTTCGTTGTATTTGATGTTGGCACTTAATTTGTAACACCTTAACACATTTTGGTTTTTTGCACCATAGGGGTTTCCAGTTACTCGTCGTCAAGTCATTCTGTTGGGTTGGTTGAGGTTTTCCCTTAGCTTGTAGGTGTTTTATTTCTTGGGTCAAATGGGTAGTCGTTTATACCTATCTGGGATCATCACATGTTTCATCCAATTTACTGATGTGCCAGTGTCAGAGTCCTTGTTTACTATTGCCTGATTGGCATGAGTTGTGTTCGTCATCAAGTTGTGTTGTTTAACTGTGGTCGTTGTTGCCTTCTTGTCCTGCTTAAAATAAAAAAAAAAAAAAATGTGTTGCATCGCATGTAGTCATAACGATGGGGTCGTTACATATGGTATTAGAGCGGGTTCAAACCTGCAACTATGGATCGCCAGGGCTTACACTATAGTAAACCCTTGATTTTTAACCTAGTGCTAATTAAAAGCTTTAACGTGTCCATGCGGTGAGCTCAATTAGAGGAGACCATAGAGGGTCGCAGCGTGGTGCTGTGGAAGGAGGTGCGATGCCTCCATAAGTGCCTGCACCCTCGAAGTCTAACCCCTAAGGGGAGGAACAAGTCCTTGGGATAGATTCGATTGTTGTAAGGGATGATGATGGTCTGACAAGGCCCTTCCATGGAATGTCAAAAGGTGTTGATTTAGCATCTGTACTGAGATGAGGTCAGGGTGCCTGTACCCTTGAGGGTCCAGAACACACCCCAACCAGTACCGTTAGCATCGACTAAGAACTCGAGAGAGATGAGTTCTCAAGTCCATGAGTTACATGGATGGCTACACTGTCGAGGCATGGCTGAAGATCAATGCGATGTACTTCACGCTTCACGATTACGACCTCGAGCATGAAGGTCCACATGGTGGTTTTTCAACTGAAGGGGGAGTTCTCTTTTATGGTGGAAGACACTCCTACCACTTCTAAAAATGGTTGTCGAAGACATGTCATGGGGGTTGTTCGAGGAATGGTTCCGAGAGAAGTATCTATCAAAGGAATTCATTGAGCATTAGTTCAATGCATTGTGACAGGACGACCATACAGTGCCCGAGTACGAAGCCCATTTTTTGGAGCTGCTTCGGTATCCTCCACACCAAATTATAGAGAAACTTAAGGTCAATAAGTTCATGTTTGGACTTAATGTTAGGATTCAGCTTCTACTTCGGGTACCCAGAATACTGGACTGAAGAAAGTGTGTTGGAATGTGGGGAGCCACATTTCCAGCGTGACTACCCAATGGAGAGGACTAGAGCATCTGAATCAGCCAGACCCACTATCGTGAGAGATTTGGGCAAGGCCCATTGGATTCATGCAGTGGTGAATAAACACAGGAAGAGCACCAATTGACTGTGCTCGAGACATTAGGTATTGTCGCTGACCAAACCCTTAGTATTTTGATAGATCCTGGTGCTACTGAGAGTTTCATTTCTGGTGCAGCGCTAAAAATAATAAAGGTAAAGGAAGTTGAACATGATGAGTTTAGCTTTGTAAAAATGGCTTATGGAGCCAAACAAAAGGTTAGAGGGAAGGTTATGGGCTGTAGCCTTAACCCAGGAGAGTTTGTCACCAGGGCCAACCTGTACGTCATGATCTTAGGATCATATGACGCCGTGATTGGTATGGGCTGGTTGGAATCGCATGAGGTATACTCAACTATAAGACGAAACAATTTAGTTTGATTGATGATGAGGGACATAGATGTGTGATTGTAGGTTAGAAACAGGGAGTTTCCGTAAGGTTCATCTCTTCCTTGCAGCTACAAAAGAGAATGCACAAGGGATGTAAGCTTTATGCGATCCTTGCATTAAACGAGAAGGGAGTAGAGGAAGGTCTAGAACACCTTCTGGTGGTGAGAGAGTTTGCAAATGTCTTCCTGAAGGAGTTAACTGGGATGCCACTGGAGAGGGAATTGGAGTTTATCATAGACCTAAAACTGTGGACTGAAATGATAGCAAGAACTCTTTATCGGATGTCGACCCCGGAGTTATAGGAGTTGAGAATGCAACTGAACAATTTGTTGGACCTGGGACTTATACGTCCAAGTGTGTCACCGTGGGGTGCGCCTATTATTTTCATATGAAAGAAGGATGGGTCATGGAGACCCTACATTGACTATCATCAATTGAATAAGGAAACGATCAAGAATCAATATTCGTTGACAAGGATTGATGATCTGTTTGATAAAATGAAGGCTGCGACGATGTTTTTAAAGATTGATTTGAGATAAGGGTATCATTAGTTATGGAACAAGGAGGATGACATCACTAATACCTCATTTAAGACGAGGTTTGGGCATTACTAGTTTACTGCTTTACTGTTTATACTGAAAAATGCCCCAGGGGTATTTATGAGTTGATGAACGGGGCATTTCGCGAGTACTTGGACAAGTTCGTCCAAGTATTCATTGATGATATTTTTATTTACATTCGGACAATGGAGGAGCATGATGAGCACTTGATATTGGTACTACAGTGTCTATGAGAGAACAAATTATATGGGAAATTGTCTAAATGCTCATATTATCAATCGAAAATTCACTAGTTAGGGCATGTCATATCCGGTGAAGGTATCGTTGTGGATCCAACAAAGGTCGAGGCTATTATGGAATGGCCTGCATCGACGAATGTCCTGGAAGTGAATAGCTTCATGGGCTTATCGGGATATTATCAATGGTTCATTGAGGGATTCTCAAAGATATCAAATCCGATTACGGAATTGCAGAAGAAGAAAAAGAAGTTTTTTTGGACCAAGAACTACGCAGAAGAGTTTCAGAGGCTCAAGGAGTTGTTGAAAACAACACGGATACTAAGTTCCATGACATGGACATAGAATTATTGGTATGCACTGATGCATCCAAAGAAGGCTTAGGTGGAGTCTTTATGCAAGCTGATAGAGTGATCGCTTACATCTCGAGAAAGTTGAGAAGGCATGAGGAGAACTATGTGGCGCACAATTTAGAGTTTGTTAGCTATTTTATATGTCTTGAGAGTCTGGAGGCACTACCTTATTGGACAAAATTTTGAACTAAATGTACCACTGTGGACAACAACACATCTTTACGCAAAGTGAATTGAACGCATGACAACGACGTTGGTAGGAATTTCTTAGCAAGTATGATTTCAAGATTTCTTACATAAAAGGGACAGTGAACATAGTGGTGGATGCATTGAGTCAGAGACCACACATCTTTTCGGTGATTGCCTCTTCAGATGAATATACGTGAAAATATTCTAACTTTATAGCGTGACGATGACTGGTACAAAGAGGTCAAGGATTTTATCGGACAAAACACAATGATGGTATCAAATTTGAAGGATTTACTATGGACAACGACATATCCTTGATATTTAAAGTTCAAATTTACATACCACCCAACGACAGGTTGAGAATTTTGATCTTAAATAAGGCTCACAAAGTAGTGTGCATGGCTCATCCTGGAGTCACGAAGATGAGGGTAGACCTTAAATCCTTATTCTTCTGGAAAGGAAGAAGGCAAACATAGTCAACTACATGGAAAGATGTATAGAATGTTAGCAGGTGAAGGCTCAACATAAACATACAACAAGATTACTACAAACACATGCTATTTCAGAATCATAATGGGAGGTCATTTCAATGGATTTCATTGTTGGATTTCCATTGATGACAAGGAGACACGACTCGATATTTTTGGTAGTCGACACTCTGACGAAGAGTGCTCATTTTATTCCTGTGCATACGACGTATCAAGCACCTGACATAGCTATATTTTTCATCAGCGAGATTGTGAAGCTACATGGCATGCCTAAGAGGATTATATCTGATTGAGGACTAGTGTTTACTGAACGATTTTGGACTATTTTCAAGGAAATGTGCTTCACACTTCATGATACTAGCTTCATGGTCTTAGCAAGATATTGTCGATGGTTTGTTGAGGGATTCTCAAAGATAGAAAATCCGATTACGAAATTGCATAAGAAGAACAAGAAGTTTGTTTGGACCCAGAAATGCACAAAAGTGTTTCAGAGGCTCAAGGAGTTGTTGAAAACAACACCGATACTAAGGTCCCTAACATGGACGCAGACTTTTTGGTATGCACTAACACATCCAAATAAGTCTTAGGAGAATTTTTTATGCAAGATGATCGAGTGATCGCTTACATCTCGAGAAAGTTGAGAAGGCATGAGGAGAACTATGCGTTGCATGATTTGGAGTTTGTTATCCATTGTTTATGCCTCGAGATTCTTGAGATATTACCTTATTGGATGACATTTTGAATTAAATGTACCACTATGGACTACAACACATCCTTACACAAAGCGACTTGAATGCGCGACAATGACGTTGCTCGAAATTGCTTAGAGACTATGATTTCTATATTTCTTACATAAAAGGGACAGTGAACAGAGTGGTGGATGCGTTGAGTCAGAGACCACACATATTTTCGATGATTTCCTCTTCAGACGAATCTACGTGAAAATATTCTAACTTTACAGTGCGAGGATCAATGGTACAAACGGGTCAAGTATTTTATTAGACAAAACACAATGATGGTATCAAATTTGAAGGATTTACTATGGACAATGATAGATCATTGATATTTAAAGATCAAATTTACATACCACCCAACGACGGGTTGAGACGTTTGATCCTAAATGAGGCTCATAGAGCAGTGTGCATGGCTCATCCTAGAGTCAGGAAGATGAGTGTAGACCTTAAACCCTCATTCTTCTAGAAATGAAGAAGGAAAACATAGTCAACTACGTGGCAAGATGTCTAGAATGTCAACAGGTGAAGGCTCAACATAGACATCCAACAGGATTACTACAACCACACGTTATTCTGGAACTGCAATGGGAGGTCATTTCGATGGATTTCATTGTTGGATTTCCTCTGACGGCAAGGAGACATGACTCGATTTTTTTGGTAGTTGATGATTTGACGAAGAGTGCTCATTTTATTCATGTGCGTATGGCGTATCAGGCACCTGACATAGCTAGATTTTTCATCAGAGAGATTGTGAGGCTGCATGGCATGCCTAAGAGGATTATATCCGATCGAGGATCGATGTTTACTGGACGATTTTGGATAGTTTCCAAGAGGGCTTGGGAACCCAACTTAACTTCAGTACTGCATATCACCTGGAGACAGACGAGCAGACCAAATGAACAAACCAACTCTTGGAGGACATGTTGTGCATGTACATGATGGACCAAAAGAAGCATTGGGAGGAATTCTTTCCACTGATAGAATTCGCATATAACAACAATTATCAAGAAACATTAAAATGGCGCCTTTCGAGTTTCTTTGCAGGAAACCATGTCGGACGCCTAAGTTGGGATCAACTTGAGGATAGGGTCTCGGTGGGACCGGAAGCGATCCAAGAAATGGAAGAAAAAAATGCAAACTTTAAGACAAAGGATCAAGGAAGCACAAGATCAACAGAAGAGTTATGCCGATGTGCACCATGTCGACCATAGTTACGAAGTTGGTGATTGAATCTTCTTGCGGGTGAAACCGCATAAGAGGTCAATCAATTTTGGAAAGGGTGCTAAAATATCTCCTAGGTTCATGGGATCCTGTGAGATTGTGGAAAGGAGAGGGTCGTGGCCTATTGAATAGCCTTGCCTGATCCTTGAGGTGTATGCACGATGTCTTTCATGTCTCTATTTGAGACATTATGTTAGTGATCCTACACATGTTTTGACTTGAGTAACTTGCAGCTATCGGATGAGGGTGCGCTCATGGCTAAGACAATGCGCATCCTGGACCATCACATTCGACAACTATGACATCGAACAATAGATCAAGTCAAGGTCCAGTGGGACAATTATAGTCAGCACTCAGAGACCTGGGAGGATGCATTTGATATACGCCAACAATTTCCATTTTTGTTTGATGGATAGACTTGTGATACACTTTATTTCGACACTTATGTACTATGAAACTTCAAGACAAAGTTTAGACCAAGAGGGGGTGTATGTAACATCCTTCTCTTGCACGCACTGAGTGAACTTATTCTTTGAGGACACTTTCTTTCAAGTGATTCAAATTATTATACTATTGGCTATTTGATTATGATTATGAGGCATTATGATACGATGATATGTTATTTTGTTGTATTGATATAGACAAGTGTTATTGAATGGGTTCTCCCGAGTGTGCAGGAATTTGGACCTCAAGGATGCAGAGGCATCGATGAAACCCCTTGGACTCTGGATCGAGTTAGGGAGTGGACTATTGGGGTTTGATTGTTGTTGATATGAAATGTGTACATCTGATTAGATGTTATGATGATTGATTATTATTGATGACATGATTCATTGATGATAGCTTGCCGACCAGACTCACATGTGGAGTAGAGGGGTCACACAGGACAACCAAAGACTTTGAGGGAGAGGTGTGGACAACAACCCTGCCATAGCCTACTAGCACTCCCACCATGGCTCGAACAATAGGTTAACGATTTCCTAGATCGAGAAGACCCACGATGTCGTGAGGGAAAACTGTGACAATCTCTCACGATGATTATAAGGCTCGTGCAATAAGTAAGGGGACTTATTACTTAGAGGCCCTTAGTCTCCCACAAGATCACCTGGCAGAGTATTAAATCTAGGGGTTTTTGATGTCTACCAAATCAGTCAAGAGGCGAGTGGCACCCTTGGAGCACGTAGTGCATCCTGAAGGGCATGTTGCGCAAGGAAACTAGAAAGAGGCGAGTGGCACCCTTGGAGCATGTAGTGCATCCTGAAGGGCACATTGCACAATGGAAAAGGAAAGAGGCAAGTGGCACCCTTGGAGCACATGGTGTGTCTTAAAGGGCACATTGTAATTTCAACAGGTAAGTGAATAAACCTAGTCAGCCTTAAAATGAATAATGTGATAAGTAAGATTTAAAAACAATTTCCCTAATAAAAATGTCGCCCAACCTAGGAAATTAAAATCTAGGTCTAAGTATATTTGTGGGTATATTTGTAGGACTGCGTTTTTATGACAATATATTTTAATTGCACAAGGGCATTTCTTGATATCGTGGGTTAGGGAATTTACTGGTTATTGGCAATGATTTATTTAAAAGACATCACATGCATTTAGAAGACAACAATATTTAATGGACAACATTAATGAATGCCAGCAATATCGTATTTAATAAACAACATTACCTCCGCACTATGAACATACAACAATATCACATCATCTCTGCATTTGGAAAGGCAACAATATCAACGTTATGGTGTTTAGACAACGAAAATAAAGAATTAAAACAACCAGCGATTATATTTGAATGACAAAAAATACAGACAACGAATTCTCTTTTATTAATAGACAACAAATCTATACCTTTGATTCACAATGAATTCATGCCTCTACGTTTTAATGAAATGACCTATGCATTTTTATGGAATGATGACTGCATTTTTACCCCGAGAATGATTGCGTTTTTACCTTGAGATTGATTACGTTTTTACCATAAGATGGACTACGTTTTTATCCTGAGAATGATTGCGTTTTTACCTTGATCTTGATTGTGTTTTTACCATATGATGGAATACTTTTTTATCCTGAGAATGATTGCATTTTTACCATAAGATGGACTGCATTTTTATCCTGATAAATATTGTGTTTTTACCTTGAGATTGACTGCGTTTTTACCATAGGATTGGCTACGATTTGTTACAACAATTTTACACTATACATTGGCTGTGATTTGTATTGGCTACAATTTTTGTACCATATGGTTATACAGACATCGGTTGAGTTTATATTATAACACCATGTTTAATTATTATCATATCACTGCAATATCACATCTGTTAGGGATTTTCCTTGGCACATTTTACAACCTCCCCCCCAGTTTTAGACAACGATTTCAGTGGATACCGTGACCTTTATTATTGAAAATTAATGTGGAGTGTTGAGAGAAATATATATTTAATTCCTTGCTAATTATTTTAAATTGTTAATCCTATGTAAAGACAACGATATAATTGATGGTTAAATTGATCTATTGCTTAACGACAACAAATCATATGGTTTAAAGACAACACATTTTATTAACCGCAGTTTGATAGCATGTGTTATTAATGGCGATTTATTTAATAACATATTGATAGTATGTTGACAATGATTTTCTAATAGTCAGATGTTAGTGTAATGACAAATATTAGAGTCCATAGATAGCGAAATTATATTGTTGAAGGACAATGTTAATTTTATTCATCTTAAAAGATAGCAATTTTACTGCAATTTAATTTAGCAATGTTATAGATTTAAATTCCATTGAAACACACTTACACTGCGAAATTATGCGTGCACTTGATGTATATTTCAGACAACAATAATTTAGACAACAATATTATAGAGAGCAATGTCAAATATTTAATAAGCAGAGTAGATCACTTTTTAATGATAAGAAGTTCACTGTTTAATGAACAGTGTATAATTGTTGAAAAGTGTGTTTGATTGTTAGATTTCATGTATTAGTTCACTCCTTTGCACTTAGACATCATGCTTAATAGATAATGGTTGTGATTTGTTGGCGAAGCATTTAATAGCTTGCGCATTTTAAATTGAGTGATGTCATCTTATGGCTTGTCGACTTATTGCTTGGGTGAGTGGGTATAAATTTCATGTTAGTCAATTCGGTCTCCTAGCACGTTGGATTTTCTTGGGATATTGGTCTAAGCATGTTAAGTTGCGCCATGGTTACTATCATGTCTATCTTCTGGTGACAACATGATTCCTAATGAGGGGATCATTGCATGCCCTAACGGATAGAGGCGAAGGATAACCTGGTCAGAGTCTTTGCTTCTCGATGTGGGCGTCGTTCGTTGTATTTGATGTTGGCACTTAGTTTTTAACGCCTTAAAGAATTTTGGTTTTGCACACCATAGGGGTTTCCAGTTACTGGTTGTCAAGCTATTGTGTCGGGTTGGTTGAGGTTGTCACTTAGCTTGTAGGCATTGTCTTGCCTGGGTCGGGTGGGTAGTCGTTTATACCCATTTGGGATCATTGCATGTTTCGTCCAGTTGCCTCATGTGCTAGTGTCAGAGTCATTGTTTACTATTTCCTGATTGACGTGCATTGTGTTTGTCATCNTCTTAATGATGGGGTCGTTACATATGGTATCAGAGCAGGTTCAACCCTATGACTATGGATTTCCAAAGTTTCCATTGCAGTAAACCCTTGAGTTTAACTTAGTGCTAATTAAAAACTTTAATGTCTCAATGCAGTGAGCTTGATTAGAGGATGCCACAGAGGGTCGCAACATGGTGTCGTGGAAGGAGGTGTGACGCCTCCAAAAGTGCTCACGCCCTTAGAGTCTAACCCCCAAGGGGAGGAACAAGTCCTTGAGCTGGATTCAATTGTTGTAAGGGATGATGATGGTCTAACAAGTCCCTTCCAGGGATTGACAAAAGGCTTTGATTCACCATCTGTACTAAGATGAGGCCAAGGCGCTTGTACCCTTGACGGTCCACAATGCGCCCAAGCCAGTACCATTAGCATGCACTGAGAACTCAAGAGAGATGATTTATCAAGTCCACAAGTTTCGCGGACGGCTGCATCATTGAGGCATGGCTGTAGATCAAGGAAATGTGTTTCATGCTTCACGATTATGACCTCCAACATGAAGGTATGCATGGTGGTTTTTCAACTGAAGGGGTACCGCTCTTCTATGGTGGAAGATGCTCATGGGGACGACGTGTCATGGGGAGCGCTCTTCTATGGGGGAGTTCTCTTCTATGGTGGACGACGTGTCATGGGGATTGTTCTAGGAATAGTTCCGAGAGAGGTATCTGTCGGAGGAACTCATTGAGCGTCATCTCAATGAGTTCAATGCCTTGTGACAGGGGGATCGTACGGTGCCCAAGTAAGAGGCCCATCTTTAGGAGCTGCTTTGGTATGCTCCACAACAAATTACAGAGAAACTTAAGGTCAACAAGTTCGTGTTTGGCCTTAATGTTAGGATTTGGATTCTACTTCGGGTACCCAAAATACTAGACCGAATAAAGTGTGCTGGAATGTGGGGAGCCACATTTCTAGTGTGGATTCCCAATGGAGAGGACTAGAGCATCTAGATCAGTCAGACCCACTATCATAGGAGATTTTGGAAAGGCCCATCAGATTCATGCAGTGGTGAAAAACCACCAAGAAGAGCACTGGTCAATTGTGCTCGAGAAATTAGGTATCGTCACTGACCAAACCCTTAGTCTTTTGATAGATCCTGGTGCTACTGAGAGTTTCATTTATGTTTCAGTGATAAAAAGGATTAAGGTAAAGGCAGTCGAACATGATGAGTTTAGCTTTGTAAAAAAGGATTTTGGAGAAAAACAAAAGGTTGGACGGAAGGTTACAGGATGTAGCCTTAACCCATGAGAGTTTGTCACCAGGGCCAACTTGTACGTCATGATCTTAGGATCTTATGACATTGTGATCAATATGGAATGTTGGAATTGCATGAGCTGATACTCAACTGTAAGACGAAACAATTGATCTTGGTGAATGATGAGGGACAGAGATGTGTGATTGTAGGTCAGAACCAAGGAGTTTCCCTAAGGTTCCTCTCTTCCTTGCATCTACGGAAGAGCATGCACAAGGGATGTAATCTTTATGCGGTCCTTGCATTAAACGAGAAGGGAGTAGAGGAAGGTCAAGAACACCTTCTGGTGGTGAGAGAGTTTGCAGATGTCTTCCTGGAGGAGTTACCTGGGATGCTACTGGAGAGGGAATTGGAGTTTACCATAGACCTAAAACTGATGACTGAACTGATAGCAAGAACACCTTATCAAATGGCGACCCCAAAGTTACAGGAGTTGAGAATGCAATTGAAGGAGTTGTTGGACCTGGGGCTTATACGTCCAAGTGTCTCACCATGGGGTGCGCCTATTATTTTCATACGAAATAAGTATGGGTTGTGGAGACCCTGCATTGTCTATCATCAATTGAACAAGGAAACCATCAAGAATCAATATTTGTTGAAAATGATTGATGATCCGTTTGATCAAATGAAGGGTGAGACGACGTTTTCAAAGATCGACTTGAGATCAGGGTATCACCAGTTAGGGATCAAGGAGGATGACATCCCTAATACCACCTTTAAGACGATGTTTGGGCATTACGAGTTTGTTGTTTTACCATTTATACTGACAAATGCCCCAGGGGTATTTATGAGTTGATGAACGGGGTGTTCTGTGAGTACTTGGACAAGTTCGTCCATGTATTCATTAACGATATTTTGATTTACTCTCAAATGATGGAGGGGCATGACGAGCACTTGCGCTTGGTACTACAGTGCCTGCGAGAGAACAAATTATATGGGAAATTGTCTAAATGCTCATTTTATCAATCGAAGATTCACTACTTCGGGTATGTCATATCCGGTGAAGGTATCATCATGGATCCAACAAAGGTTGAGGATATTATGGAATGGCCTGCACCAACGAATGTCCTGTAAGTGGGTAGCTTCATGGGATTATCAAGATACTATCGACGGTTCATCGAGGGATTCTCAAAGATAGCAAATCCAATTATGGAATTGCAGAAGAAGAACAAGAATTTTGTTTGGACCGAGAAATACACGGAAGCATTTCAAAGGCGCAAGGAGCTATTGAAAACAACACCGATACTAAGGTCCCTGACATGGATGTGGACTTCTTGGTATGCACTGACGCATCCAAAGAAGGCTTAAGCGAAGTCTTGATTGACGATGATCGAGTGATCACTTACATCTCGAGGAATTTGAGAAGGCATGAGGAGAACTATGCGATGCACGATTTGGAGTTTGTTATCCATTGTTTATGCCTCGAGAGTCTAGAGGCACTACCTTATTGGAAATTTTTTTGAAATAAACATACCACTTTGAACTACAACACATCCTTATGCAAAGCGACTTGAACGCGCGACAAATATGTTGGTAGGAATTGCTTAGTGAGTATGATTTCGAGATTTCTTACATAAAAGGGATAGTGAACAAAGTGGACGAAGCATTGAGTCAGAGACCACACCTTTTTTCGGTGATTTCCTCTTTAGATGAATTTACGTGAAAATATTCTAACTTTACAGCATGACGATGAATGGTACAAAGAGGTCAAGGATTTTATCAGACAAAACACAATGATGGTATCAAATTTGAAGGATTTACTATGGAAATGACAGATCATTGATATTTAAAGGTCGAATTTACATACCACCCAATGAAAGGTTGAGAATTTTGATCTTAAACGAGGCTCATAGAGCAGTGTGCATGGCTCATCCTGGAGTCACAAAGATGAGGGTAGACCTTGACCCTTTATTTTTCTGGAAAGGAAGAAGGAAAACATAGTCAACTACATGGCAAGATGTCTAGAATGACAATAGGTGAAGGCTCAACATAGACCTCTAGTAGGATTACTACAACCACACGCTATTCCAGAATCACAATGGGAGGTCATTTCGATGGATTTCATTTTTGGATTTCCACTGATGGCAAGGAGACACGAATCAATTGTTTTGGTAGTCGACACTCTGACGAAGAGTTATCATTTTATTCATCTACATACGATGTATCCGGAACTTGACGTAGCTATAGTTTTCATCAGTGAGATTGTGAGGCTGCATGGAGTGCCTAAAAGGATTAAATCTGATCGAGGATCGATGTTTGCTGGATGATTTTGGACAAGTTTCCAAGAGGGCTTGGGATCCCAACTTAACTTCAGTACTGCGTATCACCCGGAGACAGACGGGAAAACCGAACGAAAAAACCAACTCTTGGAGGACATGTTGTGCATGTACATGATGGACCAACAGAAGCATTGGGAGGAATTCTTGCCACTAATAGAATTCTCATATAACAACAATTATCAAGCACCATTAAGATGGTGCCTTTTGAGTTTCTTTGTGGGTGACCGTGTCAAATGCCTGAGTTGGGATCGGCTTGAGGATATGGTCATGGTGGGACTAGAAGTGATCCAAGAAATGGAAGAACAGATGAAAAATTTAAGACAAAGGATAAAGGAAGTGTAGGATCGATAGAAGAGTTATGCCGATACACATCGTGTCGAACGTAGTTACAATTTTTTTTATGTAATATTCTTGCGGGTGAAACCGCATAAGAGTTCGATCAAGTTTGGAAGGGGTGATAAGCTCTCTTCTAGGTTCGTGGGATCTTGCAAGATTGTGGAAAGGAGAGGGTCGTGGCCTATTGACTAGCCTTGCCTGATCCTTGAGGCATATGCATGATGTCTTTCATGTCTATGTTTAAGAAATTATGTTAGTAATCCTACACATGTTTTGACTTGATTACCTTGCGGGTATCAGATGAGGGTGTGCTCACTCCTGAGCCAATCTGCATCCTGGACCATCACATTCGATAGCTATGATGTCGTACAGTAGATTAGGTCAAGGTCCAGTGGGACAACTATAGTCCGCACTCAACGACCTGGGAGGACACATTTGAGATATGCCAACAGTTTCCATTTTTGTTTTATGGATAAACTTGTGATACACTTTATTTCGACACTTATGTACTGTGAAACTTCAGGACAAAGTTTATACTAAGAGGGGGTGTATGTAACATCTCTCTCTTGCACACAATGAGTGAACTTATTCTTTGAGGACACTTNAGTGAGCCAGATTATTATACTATTGGCCATTTGATTATGATTATGAGGCATTATGATACAATGATATGTTATTTTATTGTATTTACATAGACATGTGCTATTGATTGGGTTCTCCTAAGTGTGCAGGACTTTGGACCTCGAGGATGTAGAGGCATTGATGAAACCCCTTGGACTCTGGATCGAGTAAGGGAGTGGACTGTTGGGGTTTTATTTTATTTTTATATGACATGTGTACATCTTATTAGATGTTATGATGATTTATTATTATTGCTGACATGATTCATTGATGATGCAAGTTGACAATAGCTTGCCGACCAGAATCACATGTGGAGTAGAGGGGTCAAGCATGAAAACCAAAGACTTTGAGGTAGAGGTGTGGATAACAACCCTACCACAACCTTCTAGCACTTCCTCTATGGCTCGAACTGTAGGTTAATGATTACCTAGCTTGAGAAGACCCACGATGTCATGAGGGAAGACTACGACAGTCTCTCACGATGATTCTAAAGGGTGCACAATAAGGAAGGGGCCTTATTCCTTAGAGGCCCTTACTCTCCCACAAGATCACATGGCAGAGTATTGACTCCAGGTTTTTTTTATGTCTACCAAGTCATTCAAGAGGTGAGTGGCACCCTTGGAGCATGTAGTGCATCCTGAAGGGAACATTGTGCAAGGAAACCAGAAAGAGGTGAGCGGAATCCTTGGAGCATGTAGTGCGTTCTGAAGGGAATGTCGTGCAAGGGAAATGGAACGAGGCGAGTGGCACCCTTTGAGAACCTGGTGCATCCTGAAGGGAACGTCATGATTTCAGCGGGTAAGTGAATAAAACTAGTCAACCTTAACATGAATAATGTGATAAGTAAGTTTTAAAAACAATTTCCCTAATAAAAATGTCGCCCAACCTATGAAACTAAAATCTAGGTCTAAGTGACACTTGTGGTAAAAAATAATAATCATATCTAAACATGTGACAAGAAGGGGGTAAGAGATTCAATTAATTTATTAAAATCAAATTATATTGGGGGATTAAAATTTTAAAAAGGAAATGATTGTTTTTATTTCTACATATGCTAATTAAATTTTATTAATTAAAAAGAAAAAGGGGTAAAATGTGGTTTTTCTACACTTGCTAATTTGAGTTTTGGTTAAAAGGGAAAAGAGGGAAACTTAGAAGAAATATGAAGCTAAGGGAAAAAGGGGAAACATAAAGAAAAATGGAAACGCAAGGAAAAAGTTGAATGCCTGACATAGTAAGGAATATTGCCTTTAAGAAATTTCTAATTATGAACTCAACTAGGAATTTAGTAAAGGCGTAAGTCATTTAAAGTGTGTAAGGGAATATTGGGACACCAATGAGCGTTTTTAGGAATGTTTTTTGGTGGGTGAGGGAAATAGGAATAATTAAATAAATAAATTAATTAATTTCTGGTGCAACTAGGGGTATGGGTGACATGTGCACAGGGGAGGTTTTTTATCATTAATTTAATGCAAAAGAAATTAAATGAGAATTTGGGAAAGAAATCACTTAAAAAATATATAAAAAGGATGGAGGAGGGAGGGTATAGATCTGATATTGATATGTAACGTTACACTGCAGATTTTTTGTCTTGACTGACTTATCTTGTGGGAGTTGGGATACCCAGCTCGGGTAACAAGTGGTAGCCCGACCTTGTGAGGTGAGATGGGTGCTAGCGGTTCTTTGGTATAGTGTGCGTGGCCCCTTTGCGGCTCAAGGGGATCAGGGGGAAGAAGAGTACCCCTAGCATTGGCTAGGAGGTACTGGTGAGGTTACATTGGTCGGCAAGTGGAAGCTGGATGGAGCACGTGAGAAAAAAACTACTGAGCAATCACATTTGGCTAATTTACGTCGATTTAATTGTTACTTGCAATGAATTTAAATTTACTTAGGTTATTCTCCGTGCTCGTTTAAGATTTCATTTCCATGCATTGTCTTGCACCTGCCTTCCTTCGGTATTATAATTCCCTTGCTTATGGTTTTCTGATGGATTTCCTTTGGCGAACCAAACTTCTAATTTCACTGGCTTATCTGTGTGGGTTTTAATGATTATTATGAATAGATTATGCTTTATCTTCCACCCTTATCCCTAGGTCATCAGTCCATGCCTAAGAATTTGTCTAGGAGCCGAATCGACGGTGTCACTTCGATGTTTAAAGACCTATAGATTCTAATGCCTTTCTTTTCTGTGCGTGGATGATGAGCGAAGGATAATTTTTTTCCCAGCTGTCTACCTTACTTATCTTTGCGTTGATTGATTCATTGTTGAATGATTGGTCTTGCACTTTCTTGTGATTTGATTTCTTCTACGTTTTGGATGGTAAAACTTTGTGTTTGATTGATGAATCCGAACATTTTTTTAAACTAATCGTGGCGATGATTTACATTTATGTGATTTCATTTTGATGTCTAGACAACATTGGAATATGTATCATGTTGTTAAATAGACAATGTTTATTTATTATCTTATTTTATAAACTGCAATTCAGGTATTAGTGGACAGCGTTACATCGACCGTATATGTTTTGATAGAAATTGTCAGTGAAGTAAATAAATTTTGGCAGCGAATCATTTAACCATTGTGGGTATATTTGTAGGAATGTGTTTTTATGACAGTATATTTTAATTGCATGAGGGAATTTCTTGATATGTCTGCGATTTTTGTTATGTATTAATGGATTAGAAATATCGTGGGTTAGCAAATTTACTGGTTATTGGCAGTGATTTATTTAAAAGACAACACATGTATTTAGAAGACAACAATATTTAATGGACATAATTAATGTATGCCAACAATATCGTATTTAATAAAAAACATTACCTCTGCGCTATGAACAAACAACAATATCACATCATCTCTGCATTTGGAAAGGCAACGATATCAACTCTATGGTTTTTAGGCAACAAATATAAAGAATTAAATTAGCCAGTGATTATATTTGAATGATAGAAAATACAGACAACGAATTTTCTTTTATTAATAGACAACGAATCTATACCTTTGATTGACAGTGAATTCAAGCCTCTATGTTTTAATGAAATGATCCTCTGCGTTTTAATGAAATGACCTATGAGTTTTTTATTGAAAGATGACTTTGTTTTTACCCTGAGAATGATTGTCTTTTTACCTTGAGCGTGATTTCGTTTTTACCATAAGATGGACTACGTTTTTATCCTGAGAATGATTGCATTTTTACCTTGAGATTGATTGTGTTTTTACGATAATATGGATTGTGTTTTTATCCTAAGAATGCTTAGGTTTTTACCTTGAGCTTGATTGTGGTTTTACCATAAGATGGACTACGTTTTTATCCTAAAAATGCTTGCGTTTTTACCTTGATCTTGATTGTGTTTTTACCATAAGATGGACTGCGTTTTTATACTGATAAAAATTGTTTTTTTACCTTGAGCTTGACTACGTTTTTACCATAGGATTCGCTGTGATTTGTTGCAACAATTTTACACTATACATTGGTTGCAATTTGTATTGGCTGCGATTTTTGTACCATATGGTTAGGTAGACAATGGTGGAGTTTATATTATAACACCATGTTCAGTTATTATCATATCAATGCAATATCACATCTGTCAGTGATTTTCCTTGGCACATTTTACAACCTCCCCCCCCCAAGTTTAGACAACGATTTCAGTGGATACTGTGACCTTTATTAATGAACAATAATGTGGAATGCTGAGAGAAAGATATATTTAATTCCTTGCTAATTCTTTTATATTGTTAATCCTGTGTAAAGACAAGGATATAATTGATGGTTAAATTTATCTATTTCTTAACGACATTGAATCATATGGTTTAAAGACATCAAATTTTATTAACCACATTTTGATATCATGTGTTATTAAAGGTGATTTATTTAATAACATTTTGATATTATGTTGACAATGATTTTCTAATAGTCATATGTTAGCATAATGACAGAGATTAGATTCCATGGATAGTGAAATTATATTGTTGAAGGACAACGTTATTTTTGTTCAGCTTAAAAGATGGCGATTTTACTGCGATTTCATTTAGAGATATTATAGAGCTAAATTCCATTGAAACACACTTACACTATGAAATTATGCATGCACCTGATGTATATTTCAGACAGGATAATTTAGACAACAATATTATAGAGAGAAATGTTGAATATTTAATAAGAAGAGTAGATCACTTTTTAATGGACAATGTATAATTGTTAACAAGTGTGTTTGATTGTTAGAGTGCATGTATTAGTTCACTCATTCGCGCTTAGAAATCATTCTTAACAGATAATGGTTGTGGTTTGTTGGTGAATTTGTTTAATATCTTGCGCATTTTAAATTGAGTGATGTCATCTTGTGTCTTGTCGACTTATTGCTTGGGTGAGTGGGTATAGTCTTCATGTCAGTCAATTCGGTCTCCTAGCGTGTTGGATTTTCTTTAGATATTGGTCTAGGCATGTTAAGTTGCGCCATGGTTACTGTCATGCCTATCACCTGGTGATGACATGATTCCTGATGTGGGGATCATCGCGTGCCTTGACGGATAGAGGTGAAGGATAACCTGACCAGAGTTTGTGCTTTCCGATGTGGGTGTCGTTCGTTGTATTTGATGTTGGAACTTAGTTTGTAACATCTTAATGTGTTTTGGTTTTTTGCGCCATAGGGGTTTCCAGTTACTGATCGTCAATATGTTGTGTCGGGTTGGTTGAGGTTGTCCCTTAGCTTGTAGGCGTTGTCTTGCTTGGATCGGACAGGTAGTCATTTATACCTTTCTGGGATGATCACATGTTTCAACTAGTTGCCTGATGTGCTAGTGTCAGAGTCTTTGTTTATTGTTGCATGATCAGCATGCATTGTGTTCATCATCAAGTTGTATTGTTTAACTGTGGTCGTTGTTGCCTTCCTGTCTTGCTTAAAACAAAAACAAAAAAAAACTTTTGTATTGCGTCGCATGTAGTCGTAACGATGGGGTCGTTACAATTCATTTGGAAAATAAAAAATTTCTGAAGAACTCTACAATACTCTGAATATTATGGAAGGTGGGTCATAAATAAACTATAAGACAACAAGAATAATTATTAGAGAAAAAATCTATGCCTAGTGAAATGAGAAATATAATGCGGGAAAATGGAGTGAGTGAGTGTTTCAGTCCACCAAAAATCCCTCTCCATGTCTAAAGAAAAATTTTGGAACATTTTGGAATTCACATCATCTAACGGAAGCATTCATGGGGTGAGTTCTAAGATCGTAGGAGTGTTCTGGAAGCATATTGTGAGTGCTTAGGGAGTTATGCTCCCTAAATGTTCCTTGAAAGGGCAAGGAGTATTTTTATTTTCAAGGGAGCGAAGCATTGGTGGGGGAGAATCCCCACCACGTAGCTATAAACTAAACATATCATTTTTGTATTTATACCTCTATATGTCATTTGATTGTCGGCCTTATGCAAACAAGTTGAGAATATCTTCTTGTTTTGTCTTGTCCCTTTTTTTATATTTCTCTGGCATTATAATTCACTTACTTTTCATGTCTTCAAAATTATTGTTTTGTAATTTAGATTTTAATTATATTTCATATTTACAACATCGATGGAGTAAATAAAAACTATGGAACTCAAACTATTGTGTTTATCATCCAAACCCATTTCCACTCTACCAACCTAACACAATAAATTCAGAGTTAATGAATAATATAAAGTTTGATCCACCATAGAAGTTAGCTNATGTGTTATTCATTGCTTGCATTGGGTGTTCCCTGGCCCAAATTTATGATATTAGGATTAACTTGTGCCTGAAAAACATAAATTGGTATGTACCATGAGCAAAATTTAGACTTCTGCAGGACACCTCTACTTCTTCTATATGTGCTCTAAACAGATAGAAATGGTAGCTACGCTAATTTATGTCCAACTGGACTAACTACTTATCAAATACCATGGGCGATGGAATTACAATGAGAAATTTATAATGAGATTCTTTTGTGCTTTGTTGACACCCTTCCTTGCAATTATTGTCTTTCTGATCCATTCTTAATTTCAAACTTTCTAAAAAAATCCAATATAGCATATACCTTGTTGAAAATTTTGTTTCATGTTAATATATGATTATCCCCTATGGAAAAGGATGAAGTCCGTTCAATACGTTGTGTCTTTAAATGTTGTTATTGTTTCCTCTATTATTGTAGGCTTCTATAAAATTACTTGAAATTCAAATCATATGTCATGCACCCACCTCTCTAGGATATCTTTGGTAGTTTGCAATCATTGTTCCAGTTTAATTTGTCATTTCTTGAGTGACATAGCAAGGCCCCTCATTTATTTTTACATATGCCATTTAATGTGTTGAGTCCTATACCCAACATAGTTTAATAACTTTGTATCGTTGCCACAACATAGGACTAGCTACTTGGTGGCGAATCCATTTCATTCCTGATAGAGGCATCATTAATATATAAAATCATTTTTCCAATATTAGTCTATGTTATTTCTTTTCACAGTATTCAAACAGATATATTGGTGCAATCTATAATATCATTTTTTATACTCATTCTCTTAGTCACCAGGAACATAATGATATATCTTGTATAAGGATTCAAAGTGCAATTGGTAGAAAAATATTTAAAAGAAAAGAAAATCTCCCAGAGCTTGAATAGTTTTTTAAATATGGGCATAACTATAGTCTATTAATATAGTTATTTGGAGGTGTCTTGCGTTAAAAAATGAGGTATAACAACACTTTATGGAAAATGAGTTGGATTAAATTCTAACATATTTGTTTATTTTCTATTGCTTATCAAGCATTATCCAATATTTAGAAGTAATCAACTCTCATTAATGAAAGATTACTCACTTTTTACTAAATTTGGCATCATGAGGTGTCCTAGAATGCAACGGAAGTATGTCCTGTAGTGTAAATACAATAAAGTCTTGATGCAACAAGAAGTCTCGGTGATGAAGGAAAGGGAAGATGGCAATGCTTGTTGGAGCTGGTTGTCGACGATGATTGAGGGGACTGAGCATAGCAATAAGTCATAACTTACAATAGGGTATCACATCCCAACATTTAAATTATGTGATAAGTCAGAACTTACAAAAAAATCTATACTGCGATGTGTAGTTATAATGTAAATTCCAAATTCCACACGGGTTTATCACATCCCAACATTTAAAACCTGCAGTACGTCAGAACTTAAGAAAAAGTTCTATATTGCGATGTTTGGTTACATTTTCATGGAGCACACCATACAGATTTATGGCGTTTGAAAGAACCTCAGTTGCGTGTCAGTCAAAATCTTCCATTTTCACAAATATTTTAATCACTCGACACACCACATATTTGAACATTTGTGGACTCACAAATTATTTTAATTCGCATGAAGATAAAACTCTTCCATACATATCACATATTGGAACAACCCATCACAAATCACACAGTAAGACCAAACTTGAAATCTTTTTGCGACAACCCATCATAAATCACATAGTAAGACCAAACTTGAAATCTTTTTGCGACAACCCATCACAAATCACACAGTAAGACCAAGCTTGAAATCTTTTCCTTAATCAAAACAAGCGTCGGGGAAACTGATAAAAGTATTCCTGTTAATCCATGAAAGGTTGATTTGGTTGCTAGGTTTTGATCCCATTCCTCTTTCTATTGGTCGAAAAGGGTCAATGTATCCTTAAGTTGTGTACCAATAGTAGAGGCCCACCAGAGTACACACCACTACCATATATTTAAATTTTGAAATGTTCTATTAATTTTATGTATAGGGTTGCTTATTTTGATATATACACAATAATTGAATAATACATCTTTTACTATTTTTTTTAAACACAATATTTGAATAATAATACATATTTTACGGTTTTGGTTTTTAAACACAATATTTGAATAATATATATTTTTACCTTTTTTTGTTTTTTCACACATTATTTGAATAATACCTCTTAATTTAATTTAATATATAATGTATATTAATTTAATTTAATAGATATTTTGTTTAATTGTATTTTCTTTCACAATATATAACTTTTATATATTAATTTTTATTAAAAAACACTTTTTATATGAATAAGTTAATAAGTTCTATAAGAGATTTGTTCACTTAGTTGATGTGAACTTTGAGGATTTTATCTGAAAAAAAATTAATAAATTACATCTAAATTAGGGCTGAACTTTATTCGTTATAAAAAGAATGATTGTGTTTTTACCTTGAGATTGATTGTGTTTTTACCATAATATGGACTGCATTTTTATCCTAAGAATGATTACGTTTTTACCTTGAGATTGATTATGGTTTTACCATAAGATGGACTACGTTTTTATCCTAAGAATGCTTGTGTTTTTACCTTGATCTTGATTGTGTTTTTACCATAAGATGGACTTCATTTTTATACTGAGGAAAAATGTTTTTTTACCTTGATCTTGACTACGTTTTTACCATAGGATTCGCTGTGATTTGTTACAACAATTTTACACTATACATTGGCTACAATTTGTATTGGCTGCAATTTTTGTACCATATGGTTAGACAGACAGTGGTGGAGTTTATATTATAACACCATGTTCAGTTATTATCATATCACTGCAATATCACATCTGTCAGTGATTTTCCTTGGCACATTTTACAACCTCCCCCCCCAGGTTTAGACAACGATTTCAGTGGATACTATGACCTTTATTAATGAACAATAATGTGGAGTGTTGAGAGAAAGATATATTTAATTCCTTGCTAATTCTTTTATATTGTTAATCATGTGTAAAGACAATGTATAATTGATGGTTAAATTTATCTATTTCTTAACGACATCGAATCATATGGTTTAAAGACATCAAATTTTATTAACCGCATTTTGATAGCATGTGTTATTAATGGTGATTTATTTAATAGCATATTGATAGTATGTCGACAATGATTTTCTAATAGTCACATGTTAGCGTAATGATAGAGATTAGATTCCATGGATAGCAAAATTATATTGTTGAAGGACAACGTTATTTTTGTTCAGCTTAAAAGATAGCGATTTTACTGTGATTTAATTTAGCGATATTATAGAGTTAAATTCCATTGAAACACACTTACACTGTGAAATTATGCATGCACCTGATGTATATTTCAGACAGGGATAATTTAGACAGCAATATCATAGAGAGAAATGTTGAATATTTAATAAGCAGAGTAGATCACTTTTTAATGGACAATGTATAATTGTTGACAAGTGTGTTTGATTGTTAGAGTGCATGTATTAGTTCATTCATTCGCACTTAGACATCATGCTTAACAGATAATGGTTGTGGTTTGTTGGTGAATTTGTTTAATATCTTGCGCATTTTAAATTGAGTGATGTCATCTTGCGTCTTGTCGATTTATTGCTTGGGTGAGTGGGTATAGTCTTCATGTCAATCAATTCGGTCTCCTAGCGTGTTGGATTTTCTTTGGATATTGGTCTAGGCATGTTAAGTTGCGCCATGGTTACTGTCACGCCTATCACTTGGTGACGACATGATTCCTGATGAGGGGATCATCGCGTGCATTGACGGATAGAGGCGAAGGATAACCTGACCACAGTCTGTTCTTTCCGATGTGGGTGTCATTCGTTGTATTTGATGTTGGCACTTAGTTTGTAACACCTTAATGTGTTTTGGTTTTTTGCGCCATAGGGGTTTCCAGTTACTGATCGTCAAGATTTTGTGTCGGGTTGGTTGAGGTTGTCCCTTAGCTTGTAGGCATTGTCTTGCTTGGGTCATACATGTAGTCATTTATACCTTTCTGGGATCATCACATGTTTCGTCAAGTTGCCTGATGTGCTAGTGTCGGAGTCGTTGTTTATTGTTGCATGATCGGCATGTGTTGTGTTCATCATCAAGTTGTGTTGTTTAACTGTGGTCGTTGTTGCCTTCCTGTCCTGCTTAAAACAAAACAAAAAAAAACTTTTGTGTTGCGTCACATGTAGTCGTAACGATGGGGTCGTTACAATTCATTTGGAAAATAAAAAAATTGTGAATAAGTCTACAATACTTTGAATATTATGGAAGGCGTCTCATAAATAAACTATAAGACAACAAGAATAATTATTAGAGAAAAAATCTATGCCTAGTGAAATGAGAAATAGAATGCGGGAAAATGGAGTGAGTGAGTGTTTCAGTCCACCAAAAATCCCTCTCCATGTCTAAAGCAAGCTTTTGGAACCTTTTTGAATTCACATCATCTCATGGAAGCATTCATTGGGTGAGTTGTAAGCTCCTAGGAGTGTTTTGGAAGCATCTTGTGAGCGCTTAGGGAGTGATGCTCCCTAAATGTTCCTTGAAAGGGCAAGTAGTCTTTTTTGTTTCAAGGGAGCAAAGCATTGGTGGGGGAGAATCCCCACCACGTAGCTATAAACTATACATATCATTTTTGTATTTATACCTCTATATGTTATTTGTTTGTCTTCCTTATGCAAACAAGTTGAGAATATCTTCTGGTTTTGTCTTGTCCCCTTAACCATTAGGTACAGATTTCCATTGCCAAGGATGGATGATCTGATGGATTGCTTGAGTGGAGCAAATTTTTTTTTGAAGATTGATTTGAAAAATGGATATCACCAGATCCGTATGAGAGAAGGTGATGAATGGAAGAAAACATTCAAAACCAATGAAGGGTTATACGAATGGGTTGTCATGCCATTTGTCTTAACAAACATGCCAAGTACTTTCATGAGGTTGATGAATGAAGTCCTAAAGGAGTTCATCGAAAAATTTGTCATTGTGTATCTTGATGACATACTGATTTTCAGTGAAACAAAGGCAGAACATCTGGAACATTTGGCTACAGTGATGAAGAGGTTATAGCAAGAGAAGCTGCTGATAAACATGAAGAAATCCTCATTCATGAAGACAGAGCTCATTTATTTGGGGTTTGTTATTTCTGTAGATAAGTTGAGTATGGATCCAGATAAGGTGGAGGTGATTAAGAATTGGCCGTCACCAAAGAATATCTTTGAAGTTTGAAGTTTTCACGGATTGGATAGTTTCTATAGGAAGTTCATCATGAATTTTAGTGGAATTAGTGCACCGATGATGGACACAGTGAAGAAGAGACACAAATCTTTTCACTGGATGGAAGAGGCTGAGAAGAGCTTCAATTTGCTGAAAAGAAAAATTACAGAACAACCAATTCTGGTGTTGCCTGATTTCCAAAAGACATTTCAAGTAAAGTGTGATGCAAGTGAATTTGCAATAGGGGCAGTCTTGAGTCAAGAAGACATGACGATAGCATATTTCAATGAGAAGCTGAATGAAGCCAAGATAAAATACTCCACATATGATAAGGAATTCTATGCTATTATTCAGTCATTGAAAAAATGGAGGCATTACTTAATCCCGAAGGAGTTTGTTTTATACAGTGACAATCATGCTTTGTAATTTGTGACTCAATAGGAGAAGTTGAATCAAAGACATGTTAAATGGGTTGAATACATGTAGAATTTTACTTTTGTAATTAAGCATATTTCTGGAACTGCTAACAATGTTGTTGATGCTTTGAGCAGGAAATGTTTTCTATTGCAGGAGTTCAGAGTCAAAACACTGGGTTTTGATGATCTCAGGGACATGTACAGAGATGATCCAGATTTTAAAGAGGTGTATGAAGCAGTTGAGAATCCAATTCTCAGGGATAAAATCCAATGGGTAGAATACATGATCCAGGAAGGATTACTGTTTAAAGGTAATCAACTTTGTATTCCAAAATGCTCCATGAGGGAGAATTTGCTGAAGGAGAAACATAGTGGAGGATTGGACAGACATTTCAGTCATGATAAGACGTTCACAAAGTTGAATGGGTCATATTTTTGGCCAAGAATGTGAGAATACATCAAAATATTCATGGACACATGTAGAATTTGTTAGCATTCAAAAGGAAAGAGACATAATATAGTTTTTTATCAACCGTTACCCATACCTGACAGGTCATGGGATGTAGTCAGCATGGAATTTATATTGGGGCTACCGAGAACAAAAAGAGGGTTTGACTCAATCTTTGTGGTAATGGATAGATTTTCTAAAATGGCACATTTCATTCCATTTCAAAAAACCAGTGATGCAACTCACATTGCGAATCTATTTTTCAAAGAAGTCATTCGACTTCACAGCTTACCAAGGAGCATAGTTTCGGATCGAGACACCAAGTTCATGGGACACTTCTAGAGAACCTTATGGAAAAAGCTCGAAACAAACTTATCATTCAGTTCAACTTATCATCCTCAAACAGATGGACAGACAGAACTCATGAATAGGAGTTTGGGAGACTTGCTGAGGAGCTTGGTGACAGAACACCACAGTCAGTGGGACAACATATTACCACAGATGGAGTTTTCTTATAACGACTCGCTTGATAGGAGCATAGGACAAAGTCCATTTCAAATTTTTTATGGCATGCATTTGAGAGGAATTTCTGAGCTGAGGGATTCAGAACAGATTGCGACTAGGAGCGCTAGTGCAGAAGATTTCACGGAGGTGATGAATGAACTTCACAGCCAGGTGAAGGAACGATTGCAAAGTTCGAGCCAAGAATATAAGTGGAGAGCAGATCAACACAGGAGACAAATTCAGTTTGAAGTTGGTGATTTGATCCTTGCACATTTGAGAAAGGAAACGTTCCTGAGTGGAACATATAATAAACTGAAGATGAAGAAAATCGGACCATGTAAGGTCTTGAAGAAATTTGGGGCGAATGCATATGAGATTGAATTACCCGATGGGATCAAAATTTCTCCGATATTCAATGTCTTGGATTTGTACCCTTATAAAGCTGAGAAAGAAGAAGCAGGTAGTGAACAACCAGAGATTTAGTGGACAAAACAAATGCCAGTTGGAGAAAATCCGCAGATGGAGCGCATACTGGACAAAAGAGTTGGTAAGAGGACCAGGCGAAAGCAATACTTTGAATACTTGTTCAAGTGGAAGGGACATCCAGTTGAAGATGCCAGCTGGGAGAATGAAGTAGAGATTCAAAAGCATGGATAGATTGTGCGAGAGCTCATGGACAAGAGTCCATGAAAATTTTCAAGCGAGGTAGTATGATGCAGGAGCATCACCAACGTCAAGCGAGCGTGGGGCACACACCAACGCATTTTGGCATGTGATAAATTGTTTGAATGTTTTTGAAGTAGATGCACAAAAACTTAAATGTAACAATTAAGAAATGGCATAATTCTTGATTTGTAATCAGACCTTGAGCATCCTGCTCTCATCTATATTAGGTGAAAGCATTTAAGTTAATGAATGCAAGTAGGTAGGATTGAATTCCTAGATTTGATAGTTTTAGGAGCGAAGAGGGAAACGGGATATAGACACCCCCACTTATATTATTGTAACAATAAGAAACATTATGGGAGAGCATAGATCATAGAGAAGAGAGCAGAGAGCTGTTGTTGAAAACACCCATGTACAGAGATTTGAATTAATAGAAAGAGCCTCGATTCAAATTCATGGTGTCATATTTGTTCTTTGTGTATGCATGTTGAATGTTATGCTCATGGATGTTTACTTTCTGTTATACATTTTCTTTATATGCTGTGTATATGATTTCATGCTTTGTGTTCTGAAGTCTAAGAGAGAGTAAGGAATGAGTTTCAATTGTTTCTTTGCCTAAGTGAGTAAAATTCCTGCAAGGAGTGCAGTGAAGTTTGTGTACAAGGAGTGCGTTGACAGAAGTCAGAGTTCATCTCTGAAAGCTCAGGAGGGATAACAATTGTTCTCATTCTCGCAGAAGTGCAAGTTGAGCACAGGATCCGTGCAAGGTGTTCTCAGGCCGAGTAAAGTCTTAGAGTTTGTGAACTTGAGAAATTGTTGAAGGACTACTGCTATAGGGAGTGCGCAGAGTCGAAGGAATTCAATTCTTTGAAGTAATTGAAGGATTTGTTGCAAGGAGTGCGTGCAGGAGTCTTATTTAAGACTCATAGTTGGAGAAATCTCAGGAGGGATAAGGTCTTCGCAGTTGTCGAAGAAAAGCATAGAAGGTTGGTGTCTTGAGGCGTTGAAAGGAGACGTAGAAATTTTGTGTTGTAGGCGGGTAAGTTCCGCTGAGAAATACTTGGTTAAAATCCATAGGAATTGTCCAGGAAGAAACGGATGGTCGGAATTCTTTGAGAAGAATTCACGAAGTCACAAGAGCCGTCAGATCTTGCAGAGGAGCAGGAACGTTACGATGAGGTTTCCTCAAGCGTAAGCTTAGACGAAATCAGAGCCGTAGGATCCAAGTCAACCAGGGATGTTGGATCGCTCACAAAATCTCATCTGTGGGCTTCATGAGTTGAAGGGTCGAAGGTTTTGCATCAAGGTTCACGGAGTCGCGAAAGGTGAGTAGCGAAGTGGCGAATGGATCAAAGTCGTCCATCTGGGAGTGGACAGGTGGCATACTCACCAAGAGGTCAGAGTCTCATTGACCATTTCGGGGTTTCATGAGTTGAGGAGCTAAAGGCTTAGCATTCAGATTCACGAAGTCGTGAAGTCCGAGAACTCTAAAAAGGCGAGAAGTTCCATTGTGGGACACACGAAGAAGACGTGTCAGAATTTCACCGTTTCTCATATCGAAGGATAACTAGTCGATACTTTCGTCCCGAAAGTCCTGAAGCAGCGAGAAGCGAAGTCGCGAGTAGCGAGAACGAGAGGAGAAAGGTCAAATCTCACCTCTCGGGAGTTCGGGAAAGGAGGTGCCAAGGTTGGAGCTTTGAACTTGCAAAGGTGCAAGAGGCGAAAGGTGCTAGTGCTTAGCCAACCGACGGTCACGCAAGGAGGGCGCTAACAAAGGGAGAGTTGTACCCATTTCATGATCTTGGTTATCATGGGATCGCAGAGGAAGAATCAGAGGTCATGACTCGCAATCTTGCGAGATCGCAAACCACGAGAAAGAACTTGTGGATTGATTAGGAAGGCGATTCCAAAAGAGAATACGAAAGATCTGATTTGGCTCGAAGGGCATATAGAACGATCTTGTGAGAGGATATCAGTCCTGAGGACCGATAGGTCTGCGTCACTATGCCTACTAAAATGAGAAATATAATGTGGGAAAATGGAGTGAGTGAGTGTTCCAGTCCACCAAATATCCCTCTCCATGTCTAGAACAAGCTTTTGGAACCTTTTGGAATTCACATCATCTCATGGAAGCATTTATGGGGTGAGTTGTAATCTCCTAGGAGTTTTCTAGAAGCATCTTGTGAGCGCTTAGGGGGTGATGCTCCCTAAATGTTCCTTGAAAGGGAAAGGAGTCTTTTTTGTTTCAAGGGATCGAAGCATTGGTGGGGGAGAATCCCCACCACGTAGCTATAAACTATACATATCATTTTTGTATTTATACCTCTATATGTCATTTGATTGTCTACCTTATGCAAAGAAGTTGAGAATATCTTCTTGTTTTGTCTTGTCCCCTTTTTTATATTTCTCTGGCATTAGAATTCACTTACTTTTCATGTCTTCAAAATTATTGTTTTGTAATTTAGATTTTAATTATATTTCATATTTACAGCATCGACAGAGTAAATAAACACTATGGAACTCCAACTATTGTGTTTATCATCCAAACCCATTTCCACTCTACCAACCCAACACAGTAAATTCAGAGTTAATGAATAGTATAAAGTTTGATGCACCATAGAAGTTAGCTCCAAAGATTGATGTGTTATTCATTTCTTTCATTGGGTGTTCCCTGGCCCAAATTTATGATATTAGGATTAACTTGTGCCTGAAAAACATAAATTGGTATGTACCATGAGAAAAATTTAGACTTCTGCAGGACACCTCTACTTCTTCTATATGTGCTCTAAACAGGTAGAAATGGCAGCAACATGACTAACTACTTATCAAATACCATGGGCGATGGAATTACAATGAGAAATTTATAATGAGATGCTTTTGTGCTTTGTTGACACCCTTCCTTGCAATTATTGTCTTTCTGATCCATTCTTAATTTCAAACTTTCTAAAAAAATCCAATATAACATATCCCTTGTTGAGAATTTTGTTTCACGTTAATATATGATTATCCCCTATGGAAAAGGATGAAGTCCGTTCAATACGTTGTGTCTTTAAATGTTGTTATTGTTGCCAATATTATTGTAGGTTTCTATAAAATTACTTGAAATTCAAAGCATATGTCATCCACCCGCCTCTCTAGGATATCTTTGGTAATTTGCAATCATTGTTCCAGTTTAATTTGTCATTTCTTGAGTTACATAGCAAGGTCCCTCATTTATTTTTACGTATGCCATTTAATGTGTTGAGTCCTATACCCAACATATTTTAATAAATTTGTATTGTTGTCACAACATAGGACTAGCTACTTGGTGGCGAATCCATTTCATTCCTGATAGAGGCATCATTAATATATAAAATCATTTTTCCAATATTAGTCTATGTTATTTATTTTCACAGTATTCAAACAGATATATTGGTGCAATCTATAATATCATTTTTTATACTCATTCTCTTAGTCACCAGGAACATAATGATATATCTTGTATAAGGATTCAAAGTGCAATTGGTAGAAAAATAGTTAAAAGAAAAGAAAATCTCCGAGAGCTTGAATGGTTTTTAAATAGGGACATAACTATAGTTTATTAATATAGTTATTTGGAGGTGTCCTGCGTTATAAATGAGGTATAACAACACTTTATGGAAAATGATTTGGATTAAATTCTAACATCTTTGTTTATGTTCTGTTGCTTATCAAGCATTATCCAATATTTAGAAGTAATCAACTCTCATTAATGAAAGATTACTCACTTTTTACTAAATTTGGCATCATAAGGTGTCCTAGAATGCAACGGAAGTATGTCCTGCAGTGTAAATACAATAAAGTCTTGATGCAACAAGAAGTCTCGGTGATGAAGGAAAGGGAAGATGGAAATGCTTGTTGTAGTTGGTTGTCGTCGATGATTAAGGGGACTGAGCATAGCAATAAGTCATAACTTACAATAGGGTATCACATCCCAACATTTAAATGATGTAATAAGTCAGAACTTACAAAAAATTATATACTACGATGTGTAGTTATAATGTAAATTCCACATGGGTTTATCACATCCCAACATTTAAAACTTGCAGTATGTCAGAACTTAAAAAAAAGTTCTATATTGCGATGTTTGGTTACATTTTCATAGAGCACACCATACAGATTTATGGCGTTTGAAAGAACCTCAGTTGTGTGCCAGTCAAAATATTCCATTTTAACAAATATTTTAATCATGCGACACACCACATATTTGAACATTTGTGGACTCACAAATTATTTTAATTTGCATGAAGATAAAACTCTTCCATACATATCACATATTGCGACAACCCATCACAAATCACACAGTAAGACCAAACTTGAAATCTTTTTGCGACAACCCATCACAAATCACACAGTAAGACCAAACTTGAAATATTTTTGCGACAACCCATCACAAATCACACAGTGAGACCAAATTTGAAATCTTTTCCTTAATCAAAACAAGCGTCGGGGAAACTGATAAAAGGTTTCCTATTAATCCATGAAAGGTTGATTTGGTTGCCAGGTTTTGATCCCATTCCTCTTTCCGCTGGTCGGAAAGGGTCGATGTATCCTTAAGTTGTGTACCAATAGTAGAGGCCCACCAGAGAGTACACACCACTACCATATATTTAAATTTTGAAATGTTCTTTTAATTTTATGTACAGGGTTGCTTAATTTTATATATACACAATAATTGAATAATACATCTTTTATTGTTTTTTTGAAACACAATATTTGAATAATAATACATCTTTTACAATTTTGGTTTTTAAACACAATATTTGAATAATATATTTTTTACCTTTTTTTTTTCACACACTGTTTGAATAATACCTCTTAATTTAATTTAATATATAATGTATAATAATTTAATTTAATAGATATTTTGTTTAATTGTATTTTCTTTCACAATATATAACTTTTATATATTAAATTTTATTAAAAAACACTTTTTATATGAATAAGTTAATTACTTTTATAAGAAATTTGTTCACTTAGTTGATGTGAACTTTGAGGATTTTATCTGAAAAATAAATAATAAATTACATCTAAATTAGGGATGAACTTTATTTGTTATAAATAGAATGATCTTATTGAAAAGTTTAATTATGATTAAATTAGGGATGAACTTATTTGTTATAAAAATAATGACCTTATTGAAAAGTTTGAGTTTTTTCACTTATTATTTTATTCTTAACCTATAAAAATTAAAGTATCTTGGTAATGTTTTTACCAAGTTATTTAGTTTAATGTTGGTTTCATCGTCATCATTATCAATGACAACATGTAATTTATTTTATATAATTTTATTTAGTTAGTATAGTAATAATAATTTAATTTAATTTTACTAAATTGGTGTATGAGATCCCCTTGTTTGTGGGACAAGGGACCCCTTTCTCTCAATGATTTGATTGCTAAAGTCTACGGAGGTGTACATATCCTACCCCCTTTGGATTTGAACCTGTGATCTCCAAGGAGAAAGACCCACTCAAGTTGTATTAAGTTTATATTAATTTTTTAATATTAATTATATTTTTATAATTTACATTACAAACTTATTGTGTTGACTTGGAAGGCTTATATTGATCTTGAGAACAATTATACAGACACATAATTTTGTTTTTGAAAAAAAAAGGGTCATATTCAATATCCTTGTTACTCTAGTGATCATAAATTATACATAATTGTGAGGTTTGAGGTTGAAGTATTTTCAAGAAAACTTAAAGGAAAATTCAACAAATTTAGAAATGTTTTATAATAAAGAAGCTTAAATTTAATTGTAGATAATCTGATGATTAAATTTGATAAGAAAATCTTATGATTGTAGAGAAGAGATTAAGCGATATATATAGAAACATATAATCCTATGTATATGTGATGGATAACGTTTGTATATGAACCTAAGAATAACATTCTAAGTTTTCCAAATGGTAATTCAATGACTTAAACTCTTTGGCTTGAAATATTGCACTTGATAGGATGGATTCCTCACAAAAAGGGAATACTTGAGCTTGTGTTTTTAATGGATAAGAGGAATATATCCATGTGTTGATTCTATGTTTGTTGAGGTACTTAAAGGAACCTCAACTGGTTGACTTTAGTGGATGTTTTAGATTTGGCCTAGTCATGATGGATAATGGGATGCATTAAGTGAGAGATAAATTAGCTTGTAAGTGTTTTTTTTTCCTCAGTCATGATGGATAATGGGATGTATTGAGTGAGAGATAAAGATTGTAAGTAGTTTTTTCCTTTATGCCTTCATAGCATGAGTAGGGGTGACATAAATGTAAATAACTCCTACACAATGGGTTTTTTTATAAACTTTTAAATAAAAATAACTAATAATACTTATATTGTAATGTTGTTATTTAAATCTTTAAATTCTATTTTGAAGTTGAAATTTGTGCATGAGATTGGATATCACAAAATGAAGGTAGACATGAGTTGATATGGTGCCCATGTTTAAATGATGCAAATTCCATAAGTATTTAGTAAAGGAATTCCTTGGTTGTTGAGATTTTGTATGAATGCTAATCATATGAATGAATAAATAAATATGTATATTTAAATCAAATTTATGTTGATATAATCTTTATAATTATGTATTTAGTTATATTAGTCGTTAATTTGGGTGTTGTTTAATGTCCATTTTTAACAGTAGTCTAAATGCTCAATGAAATGGTCTTTTTTGGCCACTAGAATATCTGGAGGAGAAATCAACATTTTTTGCCTAAAATCTAAGAGAAATAATTTTGAATTGATGGAAAATTATTATATGTTAACATTGCACAATCTAGTTGCATTAGGGGTATTTGGGTATGCTGAACTCAACTCTACAGTAAAACCAACAATCTCATCAATCCAAAATTTCAATTTTCAGTAAAGATTTTCTAATCGGATTTTGGTGATGACAAACTAGAAAAGGTTGAATTCGTAGAATTTTTATCCTTCTTCCCCATTTCTATCCCTAATTGGAGAATCAGATAGTCAATGCAATGCATTTTAGATATGATTAAGTGGGCACCCAGTTGCGAGCTTAGAGAACATAAATAGATATGCCACACTTTTGTACCAAAAAATGATTATTTTCTATTTGAGGTATGATAACAACTATTCGTACTATGCCCTTAATTCTTCACATGAATGAAACTTGATTATACTTGACATTCTCTATACGATTACATGAAGATTCCATTTATTCTATCTCTCAAAATATATAATAATGGTGTATTAATTTTTTTAGAAGGAAAACTTTATGAGTTTTCTTCTTCTTATTTTTAGGTAATATATCTTGGGGAAAACCTCGGGCACTTCTCCTCATTTTGAGGATGGTACCATTCTTCAGAGAATAAGGTTAGGTCAACAATAGGGATTAGAACCATTACAAGGATATACTCATTATGAGCTCAACATGTCACTTATGGGAATAGACCCTGGGTGGGGAGGATAATGCTCCATCCCACAAACAGTTGGGATAGACCTAATTGACCATAAAACTTTGTGATATCTCCCCTTATTCTCGAGAATATATAGATGGAGGGTGGCTCAACCACAATACATAAGTCATAGTCTAAGCATGCCATGAATTGGTCCTTTTTCAACAAATTTCCCTTCATGTTATTCTTGATTTTGACAATATCAGAGTTAACCGTGATCTCATAACATTTTGTTGTTCTTATTCACATAATGTTTCTCCCAAAGGGAAGTACGTTGATTTTGTTTTGGCTCGGGAATATACGGATCAATCGGAAGTAGAATTGCAACCAATAATAACTCTACTTGGACCTGTTGATGAGATTTTCTTTGATACATATGATAGATTTGTTCTTGTTAATGAGCCTTCTCTTGACAATTGCTTCATATCCACTGTAAGAGGCTTTGTTATATTTATGACGATGAATGCATTTACATAGATTGGATTTTCTAATGTTTTGGGCATAGAACTTCAATTGATAATAAGTCTGATTGCTCCAGAGCTATTATGCAACAATACATTTTGAGACAACAGTGCACGATGTTCTTTCTATGTACACCCACATAACTAGAAAGGTATGGAAGCATTTGATTACAAATTGCTTGGCCCATTCTAAATATTTGTGCTTTCCCTAGCCACATTTATTTCTATTCTCATGTTTTCTGTCACCAATCCTTATTGTTGATTATTTCTTGTAGGTCTTGGACCTAACTGTTGACCTAATTGTTGCAAGTGCAACCGAAGAATGATGGGTCGTATCATATCAACCTTTAGTTGGGTTACACACTCCTCTAAGGATGTATTTGCTTTGATGATATTGTCTACTTTGTGTTAGAGAAGTTCTAGTATTTGTATGTATTTGGAAATCACGTCTATAAATGCAAGTATTTACAGTTGAAGACTGAAAAAAAAAAAGTAATCATAAGAAGTCCCACTGTCAATATAATTTCTCTAAAATTCCTCCACCAGTTCGAACAACAAAGAGAAGCCTATTTGTAGCAGGTGGAATGCCCCAGAGAAGTGGCCCAATAACTTCCATTGTTAACTTCTCATGCAAGCCTCCTTTTCTCTCCTTTTCAGTAGCTACAACCTGCTTAGTTCATTGTCATTTATTACATAAGTTGAATGAATTTTTTTTATTTGTGATACCTTGTTCATCCTAGTAAGAATCAAACAAATCTCTCAAGTCTCTCTATGTTGTACAATCTAAAGTTGGGTCCATGTTTTTTCCTTTCCTATTCAATTTCCTTCTGCCTTTCATAAAGGACTCAACAAAGTAAGGAAATCTGTGGAGTGCATACTTTAGGTTATCAAATACCTTAAGTTGCCAATCATAAATCCTTAAACTTAGAAATATTCATTAAGATTGATGATTCATGCCTACATTAAATCTAGGAATATGAGGCATAATAAAACTTGTCATTACCTCCTGACAACCAAAGGAAACAATATCTACCTTTCAAACAATCAAGACAAAATATGGACTGCACTGTGCAACAAAAGGGTACTTGACCAGTCAAGCTTAACAAAGGTCATAGTTCCACAGGTCATAGTTCTTGGGGTCATTCCACAAGTCATAGTTCCATAGGGCATAGTTCAGAGGTCATAGTTCCATAGGTAGTTCTAGAGGACGTATCTCCATAGGTCATAGTTCTAGGGGTCATAGTTCTAGAGGTCATAGTTCCAAAGGGCGTAGTTCCAAAGGTCATAGTTTTGGAGGGCATAGTTCCAGAAGTCATAGTTCCTGGGGTCATTCCACATGTCATATTTCTAGAGGGCATAGCTCCAGAGGTCATAGTTCCACAAGTCATAGTTCCAGAGGGTGTATTTCCAAAGGTCCTAGTTCCATGGGTCATAGTTCTTGGGGTCATTCCACAGGTCATAGTTCTAGAGGGCATAGTTTCACAGGTCATAGTTCCAGAGGGTGTAGTTCCAAAGGTCGTAGTTCCATGGGTCATATTTCTTGGGGTCATTCCATAGGTCATAGCTCCAGAGGTCATAGTTCCACAGATAGTTCTAGAATTCATAGTTCTAGAGGTCAAAGTTCCAGAGGGCATAGTTCAAGAGATCATAGTTCCAGAGGGTGGAGTTCCACAAGTCACAGTTCCATAGGTCATAGTTCCACAAGTCATATTTCCAAAGGTCATAGTTCTAAAGGTAATAGTTCTAGAGGGCGTAGTTCCAGAGGGCATAGTTCTAGAGGTCATATTTCTAGAGGTCATAGTTCTAGAGGGCGTGGTTCCATAGGTCATATTTCTATAGGGCGTAGTTCCATAGATCATAGTTCCAAAGGTCATAGTTACATAGGGAGTAGTTCCACAGGTCATAGTTCCAGAGGGTGTAGTTCCATAGGTCATAGTTCCACAGGTCACAGTTCCATAGGTCATAGTTCCAAAGGTCATACTTCCATAGGTCATAGTTCTAGAGGGCATAGTTCTAGAGGTCATAGTTCCAAAGGTCATAGTTCTAGAGGTCATAGTTCCAGAGGTCAAAGTTCCAGAGGTCATAGTTCCATAGGGCACAGTTGAAGAGGTCATAGTTCCATAGGGCATAGTTCCAGAGGTCACATATCCACATGTCACAATTCCACAGGTATAGTTTCAAAGGTCATAGTTCCATAGGGCATAGTTAGAGGTCATAGATCCAGATGGTGTAGTTCTAGAGGTCATAGTTCTAGAGGGCATAGTTCCATGGGTCATATTTTTACAGGTCACAGTTCCACAAGTCATAGTTCCAAAGTTCATAATTATAAAGGGTGTAGCTCTAGAGGTCATAGTTCCATAGGGAATAACTCTAGAGGTCACAGTTCCACAGGTCATAGTTCCACAAGTAGTTCTAGAGGGCATAGCTCCAGAGGTCACAATTCCATAGGTCATAGTTCCACGGGTCATAGTTCTATAGGTCATATTTCCAGAGGGAGTAGTTCCATAGGTCATCAGGTCATAGTTCCACAGGTCATAGTTCCATAGGTCATAGTTCCAAAGGCCATAGTTCCACAGGTCATAGTTCTAGAGGGCGTAGTTCTAGAGGTCATAGTTTCAAAGGTCATAGTTCCAGAGGGAATAGTTCCATAGGTCATAGTTCCATGGGTCATAGTTCCAGAGGGCGTATTTCCATAGGGCATAGTTCTAGAGGTCATAGTTCCAGAGGGCATAGTTCCACATGTCACAATTCCATGGGTCATAGTTCCATAGGTCATAGTTCCAAAGGTCATAGTTCTAGAGGTCATAGTTCCAGAGGGAATAGCTCTAGAGGTCATAGTTCCATAGGTCATATTTGCATGGGTCATAGTTCCACAGGGCGTAGTTCCAAAGGTCATAGTTCCATAGGGCGTAGTTCCAGAGGTCATAGTTCCAGGGGGCATAGTTGCGGAGGGTGTAGTTTCAAAGTTTATATTTCCATGGGTCATAGTTCCAAAGGGTGTAGTTCCATAGGTCATAGTTCCCGGGGTCATTCCACAGGTCATATTTCCATAGGGCATAGTTACAAAGGGTGTAGTTACAACTTTCATAGTTCCATAGGGCGTAATTCCAGAGGGCTTAGTTCCAGAGTTCATAGTTCCACAGGTCACAGTTCCACAAGTCATAGTTCCATGACTCACATGAAGATTTTCTCAACTGTTTCACAAATTATTAAGTATGGGATCTGTGGGTCTATGTATCTATAACTGAAAAAAAAAACAAAATTTGTCAAGAACCTGTGGATCATTGCAAGAAACTAATGAACATCCACAGGAAAATCTATTGATTGTTTCTTTGAATAACTACACCTTCACATACCTAAGATATACATACCAAAATACATACAAAATAGTCTTGGGGAAATTATTGTTCAAAATAACCATAACAAACTACGTTCGTCTCATAAACTCAATGCCTCCCTCGTCTCATGCCAAAACTAATTTCTAGAATTTTCTTAATATATTGTATGCAAGGTTTCATGCATGAATGGTTGCATGATTCTATTTAAAAACAATAGATTTGAAAATCACTAGGAAGAACAACAATGGACTAATATTTTGGTGCTTCAAACCATATGTATAACCAAAAGCTTGCCAATGAAAAACATGTAATTTTCCTGGCATGCGATTATAGATGGAAATGACAAAGAGTTTTCAAGTAATGATTCTCTTGCAAATGTTCTCATGCAGAAATGTTGATGACTCCATGTTTTGCCTACTTTTTCCCTATTCCAAATCTCTTTTTGTATATGAAAAACATGCAATTTGTATCTCCGTTATCCATTTTGAGCTTGTTATCAGGCTATTTTCATCATTTCTCCATGGGATACGAATAAGGTATTTTTTGTATTTATTTTGATGTTTTAATATTGAGTTTATACTTAATTAAATGGGTGTTATCATTTGACACCTTGTTTTCTTCTTAAAACAGGTCAAAAAATGTGATTTGACCCTTCATCTGGTCACCCGAATTCATATCAGTCGAATCCAGACCTTCATTCGGTGCTTAATACAGAACTCAGAGCGCAATAGGGTTGTTAGTTGGCATATTTGCGGGCTTTTTCTGGTGAATGTAAAACATGGGTTTTGTGCCTATTAGCATCCTCTATGCTATGGTTCCTCTCATACCTTGATTTACAAAGTTGGAGTTTGCCCCTACATTCGAGCTTATGAACTTAATAAGATGTTGCTGGTTATTGTCCATTAATGGAGGTTAATGATTTCTATTTTTGAAGAGTGTTGACCCTTTTAGTGGTTGACCTCTCCATTGTAATAAAACTCTATATATACCTGAAGCCACAGAACATGAGGGGGATATCTATGATGAGATAATTGGTGTATTGTTGAGAAATTTTCACTGTTACATACATTTACGATTTTAATATCATCTGAGTTGATGTGTTGAAAATCGTGATTGTTTTATAAGATGGAGTACCACGACTACTTGGGGGGGCCACCAGTAATTTGTGTGTTTTTATCTTACTGTGTATTTAAATTAAGATATATATATCTTCTTTCTTGTAGGTACTCATTCAATCTGCATTTTAATTTCAAATGTCTTTCTAACCCTGTCACAATTGTATATACTCTCTTTTAATTACTGCTACTGTTTTTTAAAGTGTGTACATCTCCTATGCAGGTTGGTCACTTAAAGAATTATGCATATTTATTAAGATATTTTTCATAGCCCATTTAACTTGTATTGTGAATATCTTAAGCTAACCCCTACAAGATTGTGTAATAATCATATCTTTGTGAATACATTTCCAGTTTAAGTGTGACAGTATAATTTCTGATTCCAAGTCCTTTTGAGTGATTAATTCATAGGTCCAATTGGTTGCAAGAAATGTGTCAAGTGTATTAATATTCCTTTAATGGAAAAGTTTTCAATAGATTGTTTTGTTTCCACTTTACATTTTTCTGTAGAAGTCAATGTTGAATTCATTCCATTTGAATTAGCCATCGTACTTAGATGTCATCGTGATATATTTTTCCATCATAGACGGTAAAAGATGTCCATTTGAATAGGATAGATAGATAATGATGTTTTCCTTCTTCAATGAGAATAGTGTAAACTAGATAATATTGTTTACCTTCTTCAATAAGATTAGTTTGAAAACTAGATGATGTTTCTCATTTCCCTTAATGTAGAAGTAATGATGATTTCTTAGTTTAGTCTTAAAAGCCATTTTAGAGTAGAATTCACTTTAAATAATTGTTTTTGGAAAAGATAACTTATTCACATTTCATAATAATAGATTGATTTTTATAAGTAGCTCTACATCTCAAATAGATCTTGGTTTGCTTGTAGTCGTTTACATCATCTTTTGAAAATAGAATTGTAAATTGAAGGCATAGTATTGATCCCTTGGATAGATTACTCTTTTGCGTGTTCAATTCACTTTCAAGAATTCATTCCAGTATTAGGATTTAGTCATAGAATATAGTGGTAGGAATACATAAACAATTATCCCATGTTCTATCTTGACTCATACTATGTTACAATTCAAAGTTTACTTGCCCCGGTCAATAATTTAATCAAGGGAAATTAGGTATATAATTTACCCATCAAATGTAATTCCTTTAATGGATAATATTTGACAAGGAAGAGAATTAAAAAAATAAAGTACTAAAATATTCAAAGGCAAATGCAGGATTCAACAACCAAGGAAGCGCCCGGAGGGGTGTAGACGGATTGGCAAGTGCCGTGTAAATGAAGTCTCACCCCGATTTACTTGTGCGCCATTCTTGTGGGCTGGGTGGTTGCACCAGGGGTTATAAGGGTAGCCGACGGGGATCAACCCCGTGTCACGTGAGTACGAGAACTGCACGTTGTCGATTCCCCTAGTAGGAAAAAAAAAAAAAACAACCAGGGAAGCATCCAATGCATTTTTGCTCAAAATTTTCATATTTACGTAATGCATTTTTGCTCAAAATTTTCATATTTACGTAATCATGAAACCTCCATTACATAAACACTAAAACTTCAATGTATGATCATGGATATTCAATGTATGAGCATAAAAATTCTCCAAAGAACCTCCTACTCAAAGACAAGTTTGTGCACAAATGCAAATCATTTAATGTTACATGCAAGAGACAAAAGAAGGATCTTTTGTAAACTTCGATAGTGACTCTTTGAATGCACATAATAGATGGAAGAGTTTTCAATCATACAATGTTTGAACACACCACCTTTAATAAAATGGATTTTGTAATGAATTGTGCCTCAAAACTAGTACAAAAATGAGAAATGCATATTACCAAGTTTTAAGTGATTTGTAAATGAAATTGGTTAAATCCTTCATTTTTTTCCTCGAAAAAAAACTCCCATTTAACATGAGATCTTCAAGATACATTGGAGTCTTGCAATCTTGGACACACACTCTTTTTTTCAATGGCCGACATTTTAGTTGTTTTATAATCAAACATTGAATCCTTCATAAGATCAGAAAACCCTTGAGAATAAACCTAAAGAGTATATGTAAGTACAAATATTTAAACGAAAATGTATTAATTTAAATCTCCTTTTCCCTCTTCCAAATTGAGACGAGTTTGAAAATGTGTCTTTAATTGTAATGGTTTTTTACCTTTTGCTTTCTTCAGACATGATTGGGGTTTGATGAAGAAGATTATTCATTTTTCAATAAATCTACAAATTTCATAATTCATTTTCTCAATACACGTCACTTTTTAATCAATAACAGGTATGAGGATTTATGTCTTGCATTGGGAATTGAAATCTTGAAAAAAAATGGTGCCCACTATGCACAAATAAAGTGTTGGAAATTACACTAATTTGACTTAGAAAATTCAAGATTTGAAACAATTCAACATTCTTGTATGAAAAAAAAACTCATTGCAAAAATTTCTATTGATATACACTACAATTTCCAGCTTGAAAAATTCAAAGTAAGAGATGCAAGCTATAGAAGAATATTTCAATATTTCACTCACCTCTTGATTTTTTTTCCCAAGGTAAAAATCACAATTTCTATTTCATCATGAAAAGGAAAGTACATTTCATAAGTGTTAAGAGAACTCATAAATTACCCTTCACAAGGCATCAAAACATTTCAGAATACTAAAAATCACTAAGTCCTAGACAACTACTAGCTCTGAGGGCATACTGTCCCAATATTATAAAAAAATAGCAACGTTAAGTAGTCTAACCGAGTGCAAAATCATCTCAAGAAGATAATAAAGTCATGCCTTGGAGCATATACTATATTGTCAATAACATATCATAGTAGGGAAATGTACAACATATTCCCATATACACCAAAAAAGGCTAGAAGCCAAAAAAATAGATTGTCACAACTCAAAATAAATCTGGATTAGAGCTGGAAATTATTTGAAAACCTCCATGAACATCTGCATAAGCTAGATCAGAACTAAAATTTTGAAACTTGGGCTGGAAATGACTTCAAATTATCCATGAACAACTGCATAAACTGGGCTAGAAATAACTTCAAGATCTCCATGAACAACTGCATAATCTAGAACAAAACTCAAATTAAAGGAAATTGTGCATGAATAGGCCTTCAGACAGTTGGAAGCTTCTCATCTGCCCTATTTTCCACCTCAACAACAATAGAAGAATAAAAAATCAAAGCCTCTTTTGATAACGAGTCATCCTGCATATTAAGTTCTCTATAAACATGAGAATAAGAAACAAAAACTAGTTGAGTTTCAATTTGTTTGATGTGATCATATAGATAAAGAAACAAATTTCTAATCCAGTTGATAAAAAGCAAGGAGTCACAAAAGATTTGCAAGTGTGATGCATTTATACTAACAACACATGTAAGCATAAGCAACAAAGCTGACAATTCCACAAAGTTGTTATAAGTTGGAACCATTCACTAACCCTTCTTTGAACCTTATAAAGTGAGTGTCATAAAAGTATAATATACCACCAACACCACAAAAAATCGAATCACCTTGTAAGGAACGATCAAATAAATGATGGATTGTACAAGCAACGATGGTGAAATGATGGTTTCTAACAATAGATGGCATGTACCAATCTTAGCAATGACCATAGATGTAATATGGTCAACCTAAGACATGGCCCAACATTAATAATAATACATATTTTCCAAGAAATCTGAGCATTGGTCTTCTAATGTTTAAAAATGTTATGACCTTTGCAAGCATGTTTTCAAGGCATCAATATAAGGTTCTTGCATGTTGAGCTCAACAATATATGCATATGAAAAAAAAATATGGGTCATGTAGAAAGGTTAACAATCTATCAGATATGTTGATATTCTGCAATTGCTAATATGACTCATATTGCTCCAATTCTTGACATATGCCAGGTAATAATAAATACATGATCAACAACATAGCAGTCTACTGGCAATGCCATTCACCTAGGGATAGGTTCAAAAATGAAATTGCTTAGGGTGGTAGTGAATAAATTCCAACATGGGTGGATTTTAGAACTAGAAAAATTACATCAATGATTTAATTCCTTAAGCGAATGAGCAAGGACTCAAAATAACAAGTTTTGAAAATCAGACATCCCTCAAAAAACTATTAAAGCACTTTTGGGAAGGCATCACGTGATGATTAAACAATGCTGATCTTTTAATGTTTAAACAATGTTATGACCTTTGTAAGCATGTTTTCAAGGAATCAATATAAAAAAGGAATATAGGTGTAAGACTAGCACTCTATGGTGCTAATGTAATTTAAACAATAAATGAATAGGTTTCTTCAAACTATGCAACCTTACCTCAAAATAAAACAATTGCAAAGCCTTTTCTTCAAAATTCAACACCAAAAAGTATTTTCCTTCTACAATTACCTAGAATATATATATTCAACATCATTACATTAGGTTAACAACATCCGATATAGTAACAAAAATAAAATTGAGAACAAATTTATGACAATAAATATTACAAATGTATGAACACATCCTATATGTCAAACCTTTCACATTAACAACTAGAGAGTTTCCAATTGGCCCAATATGTTCAAGAGAAGGAAAATCAACATGATAAGTTCCTACATATGTAATGCAATGATGCAATTTTGGTCAAATTCCATCATAGTATCAAAATAAATTACATTATAGTATCCAAACTTTCATTACATCAAATACACTTGGCATAGTACGAGAACTAGAATGGCATTGTATCTTTCTACGTTCTTGGGTTGAAGCCACAATTGTGAAATGTTTGGCATTTATAACCATCATAAAACTACAAGTAAAAAATGAGGATGGGTACACAAAAAATCCTAAACAAAAAAATCTTCTCACTCAATCCAACTTACTGGAGACAATAGGAGATGCATTGTTTGAGTGAGTATGTCCCCGTTTGTTGGTATATTCAAATTGGAATGGTTGATATTAAGAGGGATGGACATTTAAATCGATTTCTAAAACTCTATTTATTTTTCTTCTTCTCCTTTTATTTGTAGGGTTGACAAAAATCTTCTTTCGCTTGAGAGATGACTCAAAAGCACTCAACCCAAGTGTGAAATTAAAATCCAATATGTGTCGATTATTGGCCTCATCCAACATCCTTTTAATCAAGTCCACCATCTCTCAGGAGTTCATTAAAGTAGAGGGAGGACTTTTTGAAGCACATCTAGGTATCCCAACAATTCATCCCTAGCCAATCGAAGTGCCTCATCATCTTGATAAAGACCTCCAATGGCCATGGGAGTCATATCAACATTTGCATCAATCATTGATGTCTCCATAATTATCTCGAGAGGATCGTTGAATGCATTAGTTGTTTCATCATCAAATATATTAGTCTCTACATTGTGATCCAATGATGGTTCTTAACCCTTTGACAGGAAGTACAACCACTCCACCTTTATGGTATGCTTACAGGTGTTGCCACAAATATACCATGGACATTCACACACCATAAAATTCTTGCGATACCAGGTCATAGGGTATTTTTTGTCATGATCGGTTTGAATCCTCACCCAGTATATATGGGATATGATTTCATGGGGCGAACAATCATCATCTGGAATTCTTCTAGATTTCTCCATTGAGGATTCAAACAACTTCTCCTTCTTGTGGTTATTCAAATATCCTTCTTATTTCAAAATGTCTTTGAATCTATAATATGGATCTACATGTATCAACAACATATATAGCACCCAATACATTCTATGAGAACATTTCTTTCTTCGATCAGATAGAAATTTGGACTTCAATAAGCTATGGTATGCCTCCATAGAATTATTTGTCTCTTGATTTGCATGACAAAAATTATGACAACCTTTAACCCACATCCCTAATGGAAATAACTAAGTTAGTGTAAAGAGAATATTTATGGAAGAAAAAAAACAAAAACAAGAAAGTGGAGTATGTGAACTTACAAAGCTTATTACCCATAACCCAAGTGCTATGAAAATAATCCAAGAACTTTTTCTCATTTGCAAAATCAGCGAAAAAAATATCCACATGCTCGACCACCGATTCAGCATTGGGGCAAGAGTTCATAATATAAATTAACCTGTGGAGCATAACATTTGCTTGATCTGAAGTAGAGGCCAACCTATAAACATTTTTTTTCCATGCCCTCCATAGGTTCCAAATACATAATATCACTCGACAATGTGTGGCCCTCCTATAAGATTCAATGCATTTACGTGAGACAATCTTACAAGATAAATACAAGTCACAAAAAAAATCAAATGAAATTTACCTCAAAGCATCGATTCATGGCAATGTATCAACAACCATGAATGCATTGACTTTCCATTTGGGGTGAAATTGATAACACCTATCCATTAGTGGCATCAACCATGTCACAATATCAAATGATGTATTCTGGGATGTCATGACCCATGCAACTGGTACCTCACTTTGTTGATCGTCAAAGGCCACAAGTGTGTACAATTGATACTACGATATTCAATAAAAATCAAAGTCAAAGTTTAAGCTATCAATCACAATGAGTCTCAACCCAAAAAATCATTCAATCTTTCAAATTCACCTTACCCCATATTTATTGGTACTAAAAATTGAATCCATTCCTATTAAACTATCATGAGATAGTTTGACCATTCCATCCAACATCCATATAGTTTGAATGCCAATTATAAAAGGAACATTTGGACCATTAGGCTTCTGAGAAAAGAAAAAATCATCACGTTATTTCTGATACCATAGGTTAACACTCATTTCATCTTTCTTGTCAAGTTCATATTTTCCTTTCATCAAGCAGTTATAAATATTTGCAACAACTTTTCTAGTTAAGGAAAAATAGCTACCATGATATTCCACGTCCATGTCAATCTGTCGTTGAATGTGATTTTCATATACAAAATCAATTGACACTTCCATAAAAAAAAATCTACAAAAGAGACAATTTCTCTTGAAAGCCTAGGCTTACATAAAGACCTAGCCTCCCCATACTTGTCATGTTGACCATGACAAGGCCATCCTTCCTCATCTTCCTGCTCGTATGTGTTGTATGCAAGTATTTCTATTTCAGGGTCTTTATTCTTTACATTCACAATAAACTGACATTGACATCCCCTCTTCTTTACAAACAAACCCCTGCATGTATTTGAATGCTTTCCTCTTTTATCTTCTGGGCCATATGAACATGAGTAACTGCACTACATATTAAAACACCTTATCACAAAATCATATATATCCATTCATGAATAACCATTTGTGATCATATATATGCCAAGTCATAAGATGCATGCACCAACTAAAACAGAAACTCATTTAGAAATGCAAGAACCATGT
>SNQJ01S0008980.1:92588-106913 GCA_010110895.2 Picea sitchensis
TACAAGGAGCATTGAGATTACTTTCCTCCCCTCTAATAAAATCAAGAACTCTAACTAAAGGGATTCGTGCAACACAATCAAATAAAGGACTGTCTCGTCTATATACTTCAGTCCAGCTTAAATCTTTTCTAGAAAACATTGACTTGTATTTTGGGTCTTGGACCTCAAGGCCCATTACAATATTCCATTTCTTTTCTCTACCCAATTTGAATGGATACCTAAAAGCAATGTGGCCACTAGTTAATAAAAATGTACATTGACATATCAAATATTTTAACACAAAAGAAGTGTCTGGAAGAATATTGAGTGGAAAAATAGGAAACACCATCGAAGCTCAATTACTTTTTCGCTTGTCAAATCCTCTTAATATTACAATGGTCAAATAACTCCCAAGGCATAACTCCCTCAAACAAACTCCAATTTAGGTGCTATTTGGACCGTTGGAAATCTCTAACAAGTAGAATAGCATTAAGGGGTCGTGAACTAGAATTGTGAAGTTTTAACCCCAAATACTTTCATAATGCCCAAAACAAACTTTGAAAGTTTTAGGGCCCCAAGACACCGAATTAGGATTAACCCTAAAATAGAATTTACATGTCCTTAACTCTATTTTATACACCAAAAAGTACCCAAAATAATGAAAAAAATATAGAATGATCCATGTTGGAAAATACCTCTCCACTTCGATAGGATTTGGTTCCCCAATTTTTTTTATTTTTCTAAGAAATGGGACAATTGAGACTTCCTTTATGTTGGTGTTCTTTAATATAACACACACCCATAAATATTCTTTTTTATTTAAAATTTAAAGATAAAGAACCTTCTGTGACCATCTTACATGCCCTTCAAATTTCCTCTTGCCACACAAAGTGTTTTTTTTTATAGGAATTGACAAATTAAATTGTCGAGTACATTTTTAGAGAAAGAAAGTTAAATTTCTAAAGATTTAAAATGCCCCATTCCACACTAAAAAATGCTCTAGAACCTTTAAAATTGTTTGAAAAACATGCACGACCAATCATTTACAGACAAAGAGGACAAACTTGTAAAAAAATCAAACTAATTAAATGATAGAACTTTACAAAAAAAATAAAAATTAAAAGGATAAATGATTTTACAATCATTTTTTCCACTAGGGCTACCAAGTTCACTTATTATCTACATGTCAACTCATGATATTATGCCAAATGTCCTACATATTCTCTACGCCATGCCACAACCCCTTCTCATTCACCTGCTTATTCTATATCCGGTGAACTAGCTCCATGCATTATGTTTTGTGTTTCTTTACATTATGCATTTCTTTTGTTTGTGGTCTAGTCTTCTTTTTGACATTTTTTTCAACACTTCTACATGAGTGTTGTTTTGTGGGGTAGGGAGAAACAAATTTCAAAGTACAAGGAATATTTCCCAACAAAACAAGAACCCCACCATGTATGATCTAATGCTTGGTGGAAGTCACACTTAAATTTATAGAAGAGAACACCTTAACATCCAATTGCTACTCTTCCTTTTTAATTTGTCCCACATAAATACGTTCCTCTTCAATCCAAATCCTACTTTGATATCATATTATTTCAAAAGTGCACAAGAATTGCAACATTGGAGAAAAAGAGAGAATATACAAGGAAAAGAGAGAGCAATTGAAGTAATATGAAGAAGACATGATGCAATACATTGTACAAGGTATTTATATTTTATGAATTTTTCAAAAAGTACCCTGATGGGTGCCTCCTCCACAACTATTCATTTCTATCCTACTCTTTGTTGATGATATGGTCATGTTGGCCTCATCGTTGAATGGAATACAAAGATATCTAGACACTTTGGTACTTTTTTATCACCTTCAATTATTGATGGTCAATGTAGATAAAGGTAATGATCTTTAATGGGTCGAAGAAGGCTCTTCTGAATCACCATTTATTTTTCATAGGGGAGGAGATTGAGATCACTAGCACATATACTTATTTGCTGGTGAAATTATTATTTCCTTGCTTCAATTTGAGACATTCTATATAGCCCAGGGTCAACGGTATGGTTCTTTAGCCATTCTCAAATGATAGTGCTTCCAACACTATTTTCAAGACATACAATCCAAGATGTCCCTCATGGATACCCTTGTTTGAGCCACAATTATTTATGACTCAAAGGTTTGGGGGACTTGTTTCCTAGAGTTCAATTGGGCTTCGGATAAGAGAGTGAAAACCCTTCTCCTTCGTCGCATCAAATGCAAGCAAATAATACCTCAACCCATCATTCTTGCAGAGTTCAGTGGCTAAATACTCTAGCTTGAGACTTTGTTCAACCTTGTTTCACTTCTACAACACTTTTGGAGTTTCATTGACTCGACAAAGGGGAAATAAAGGTATATTTACTTGGTCAATCGTTCATCAGATTCCATTTCTTTAGATATCCCTCTAAGTCACGTGTAATGTTGGTTTGTAGGGGTCTTAGATATTTTGGAGTTAGTGGGTATTTCAATGGACCATATTCCTATGTTCAGATACTCCCTAGATGCACCTGACCACCTCTTACCTAGGAGAAAGGAGTTGAATAAGATCATCCTAGATGACATTTATGAGCAATTTGAATAGGTCAATTCAACAAACCCCAAGGGAACATTACATCCAAAGATGGCCTTCTATGTTGAGTATTACATGGAGGCAAGAGACAAACTCATCATCCGACCGCCATACACATCTCAATAGTGGGTGCACTTTCTTCGCATTCCCCTTGGATAGTTCTAGGTGGGCTCATATTGACTCTGGGTTGAGACAGATCACCACACTGCCCAAACGAACACGATTTTCCAAGTGTCCCATCTTCGAGAGGTCAAGATAGAGGAGCACTAGATCTTCTACTGCCCCATCTATTAAAATATTTGTGGGCAATTCTATTATTTATTTCGAGGAGCTAAGACCCTCTCCACTTTCTGCAAACACCTCTAGATATGCCTAGCCTTATACATGTATAAGGTATTCAAGCTTCGTTCCCATGCTCTTGAACCTCCTCCTAGACTATTCCACCCAGAGGATTACTTAATTCTTTATGGCGTTCCCATTATCTAGGGGCCAAGAGATAAATTGATTGTAGCATTATTTTTTACTCTATATCTATGTGAACCAAAAGGAGCATACCCCCTCCCCAACGACCTCAACAATATTTCTAGACTAGATCCATTACCAACAGACAAAGAGACCATCCCAGATTAAATAATGGTTGACCCCTTTCATACAACAACTCAGTGGATATTTTGGATTCCCCCCAACCTTCTTCTAGACAACATTCAATATTGAGTTTCCTTCATTCATTCTTAGATGTATTGAGAGATGGACTTAATGGACCATGAAATACTTGCATCACCATCATTATTTTCTTTTAGATTACAATCGAAGTGATTTTGATGGAAGTGTGAACAATGTTTTTGCACTTATGTTTATCTCATGGCTTACCCTGCTTCTTGTTGAATTCTTTGTTAACATAGCATGTATCTTTATGGACAGATATTTGTGAATGCACCAAGGTGGTATATAGCATTCTTCATGATGATATATCAGTTTGTAACACAAGAAGCTAAGAGCAAGTTTGTTGTCACCCATCCTACCAGAGTGACAGAAACCTTGTTCAAGTAATACATTGTTACTTCTATTACATCGCAATAGAAAAGTTGGTTTCATTGTAGTATCATGAATTTTCTATATGTCTAAGGGTTTGGACATGTGCCAGTACAGTATGGAGGTTTGAGTAGAGAAAATGATACAATATTCTCTGCAGCAGCAGATGGGGGAGTTTCAGAGATATTCATCAAAGCAGGTTTAAAATAGAATATCAGCATCCTAGCCACAAAGGTGCAATTGTGCTGTATGTTTATTTAATATTGAATGTGAAGCATTAAAAGGAATATAAATGTAGAAAACAGATACATCTAAATATTCAGGAACAATTCAAGCGTCAAAGTGTTACATATTTTTTAATCTTGAATTATTTTTGCAACCCTAACAATAATTTTTATATTGAGTTTGTGTACAAGTTAAAGTGTTATACTTGTTTCCTTTTAGAAATTACCTTGCTTTGTACTTCCTATAGTTAAGGTTTATCCTCTATGCATTGTTTTCTTCCCTTGATCTCAGGAATTACCCATGCTGAACTAAGATTTCAAAGAGTGCCTTAGTTGACAGATGTATTCACTCGTGAGCTTATTCAGTTTATTTATTGTTCCCTTGTTCAACTGACAGGTTGGATCTACACTATTTTGGAATATAACAGTTTTGGGTTGGGAAGTGACCTACGAAGAAGATTTTGTCTCTGATACAGAAGGAAGTTACATTATTATGATATCGAAAATGAATAAAATGGAGACCTACAAGCCATTACGTAACTCTTTCAAAATTTGTGCGCTGGGTAAGAGTGATTAGTAACAAAAGCCATGAAGTTGTTGAAGTTCTTCTACCCCGTGGGAAGAAATTCCAGCCTATGATGAAGATAGCACATTTCACATTTGTTAATGTGCATAGACATCTTATGATTATTGCCATCTTATCCTGTTTGGAGTTTATTTTTATCGTGTATTCGATTTGTCGTAATTTCATGCCAAATTTGGAAGAATGTGAGTCTTCATTTGGCCGAAAAAAGTGTTGGAGTTTGATCTTTGTACACCTAATGAACATATGTTGCATAAACAATCCAGGAAAAGGAAAATGAAAATGATAATTTACCTGGAAATATTCAGTGACTCCAAACTACGGTTCGACGGTGAAGAATGTTGTATTTCTCGCCAGCAGTCACTCACAGTACTCCAGTTCAGGGGCGGAGGAATGAGGCGGGAGGAAGAATGAATTCGGTAAGCAAATTGATGGCGTTTAATGAGGGAGCCGCCTCCAGGGTGTTCGAGATGGGACGGCGTTTTCGGACCATCGTTGTTGCCGACAGGGTTGGAATTTCGATTCCTCTTTAGTCTTCAAACAATATTTTTTTGACGTTTTAGGTCTTTGTATAGCGGTCAATTTTTTTTATGTATCAACCAGTTTCTAGCAATTAAAGACTAAAGAATTCTTGGAAGGAAATGCCTCTCACTACTAATAAGTATGTCTCTCACTGCTAATAAATATGCCTCTGTAATTAATGGTAATTGTAGTGTGGTCTGCATGGACGAATGAATTTTCTCGATATTGTTTGGATACAGCCCTCCTGGTTTATTCAGAAATCCATAGAGCAACACGACTATCTGAAACAAGCGACCAATATATTCAAGTTCGATGAAAGAAATAATAAGAGGTTGAAAGGTTTGAGTTAGGAACAGAGTTAGAGAAATATTTTCAAAATATTCTAGTGATGTTATGAAATGCTACTAAATTCTTCCAAGAAAACAGAGAAATAATGATACCTGATTATTGGTTGTGCACAACACCTGTAGCAACATCCTTTTCAATAAGAGAGCCCGTAGGTGAAGGGAAGGTGAGGCTATCCAGTGCCGAAGGTTATCCGCTGTTGCTTGGCGCTACCCACTTCTACTGAGGCTAGAATTAATGGGAACAACAACGAAGGTGGCAACTAGCAACAACCTGGATGGAATAGGGGCGATAGGAGGTGGGTTACGAGTTACAATGTAATCCAATTTCAAGAAGAACACCCTGCTTTCAAAAGCGGTTTCAACTTTCAACTTTCCCCTATCACGCGTTATCCCAAGGTGAAGTGAATCTAAACCAGATTTGCAAGTTGCAACTTGCCTCCAAGAAAACTCCACAGTGTAGTTATTGAAGGTTCAATTTACATTTTCCGGTAACCAGTAGAGAGTAAATGGTGGTGGGTACAAATCATTAACTAGCACTAGCTATTGAAATTCAAACTTACCTCCAGCACATGACAACGATGCAGGTATTAATGACGTTTTACAAAGTTAATAACCCGTCATAAATACATTTTGTGAATTTCCATACCTGTTTCTGGAGATGGTCACATGCCACAATTGGCCGTATTTGACAGGCAAAATGGCCTCTGACGACCATTTTGGTCGTCAAATTCCAACCCTGCCGACGAGCGGAAGGGTCTCCGCCGGGAGATGGGACGGGTAGCCGACCGGAGCTTTGACATGATAGCTGACAAGAGTCTGGACACGGAAAAGGGCTTCCGCGAAAGGTTCATTTCGTTTGGCCTTTAGCTTATGTCCAAACAAAAACAAACCACATGTTGTGGATTGACATAAATTAGCACAGCAGCAAAATAGTTGCTGGTGAATGTCGAAAAGTTAAGAAGATGAAACGAATCCTTAAAAGAATATATTAAATTTTATTATCTATTAATAAATAAATTGTTGGGCTTCATTTATTTGGTGTTAATATTTTAATTTCTGTTAATCACTTAGGTGGCAATCATTTAGCTATCAAAGTAATTTTTAAATATAATTAGGTAAATGTAAAAAAGTAAACACATAAACTGATGTCTTTATAATAGCTAGGAAGTTAATGATTGAAATCACAACCATTTATTTTGTGTGACTACTAAGAATATTCCAGTCATATATAATCGTGTCCATAGAAAACTTATTAAACACTAAACCCCTATTAAATCTGTCCATTGTCAATAGGTGTACGCCTTTCAGATAATTAATGGAATTGGAAAAGATTATGTTGCTTGAAGCATAACAACAGACTCATTTCAATCCGACCCGAATCCGGCAAGAGACTCCAAAGACGACTGCGATGGAAATTGGAGGCTATGCACCAACGGGACCTGGGAATTCAAATCGTCCTCCCTCTGGGTATCATGGTTTCTATCTTGGTCACATTATGTTTCTTCGGATACTAGATATTTTATCTATAAACGAGTAGTATTAGGGCACTGTTAGAATTGAGCCATTAATAATTTTATATGCTAACTGTTGATAGGTATGGTGTTTTGTACCTCTGTTTAAGTCTGTGTTTTGTATTTTGGAATAGTAGGAACAAACAGAGGTTTTAAGTGTCTATATTGCATGTCGTTATGGGGGATTCTCGGTGTTGTCAGAAGCAGACTGATACTAGTTCTTTATGTATATGGTCAAATTCATTTCGGATTTTTGATAATATAAATAACTGTTCTTGTGAAAAACAAATATAATGTTAAATTTTAAACCAAATTTTAAATTTTAAACTAATCTGATCTTAGTTTTATATGTTTTAAGATTCAAGTTGCTTATATTATATACTCTAGTATTACATGCTTTTAGCTCCAAAGGTACTCATCATAAAAACTCTAAAAATATATAAATTATGTACTAGATGCTTTTTTCTTCAAAATTATTTAAAAATAAATCATAACTTTACTAAAGAAATATTTATATTCATTAAGAATATTATGAATTAGAATGTGACACTTTTATTTTTAATTAAAAATAGTAAGTAATAGTGGTTTAAGTTTTTTGGAAAAAAATTATATAAAAGTTTATGAAAAATCCCACGAGTAGATACTTTACCTATCATCAGGGACAAACCATAAAACCTATACACTCATATTAGTGATTAATACTTCAATATTCTTCCATAAAAATGTAATAGATACTTTACCCATCATCCAGGACAAACTATAAAACCTACAGACTCATATTAGTGATTAATACTTCAATATTCTTCCAAAAAAATGTTTATCTTCTTTAAATTTTGGAGATATGTAAAGCTTGGTCTATGGTAGTGTTAGTTTGGCACTTCTAATGTATACTCAAATTTCTATTTTAAAATAAAATATAAGATATTTTTATTGAGAAAAAAAACAATGTTTATCTTTGAATGAATATTATAACTTAAAATGAGATGACTTACAAAAATAAAAATGATTAGAATATAAAGAATGTTATTTATTTATAAAATGATAATTCAAATGAAAAAGTATTGATCAACCCTTCTTCATTATTTACCTAATGAAAAAATATTTTATGATATATAGTGAATACTAACATGAAATATTTATATGGAGAAAGGTCAGGTGACCCTTCCCCAACCTCCACCAAACAAAAAAGTCTTCAATGCATGGGAGGCAATGGTTAATTAACTAAAAAACATTATCCAAAAAAGTTGAGCAACCCTTCCATGGTCTTCCTTTCAATGAAAATAAAATGTAAAAGTAGGGAAAAGGGCTTAACTACAACTTTCTATGGGGAAGGGTGGATCAACCCTTCCATTGTCTTCCCCACAAGAAAATTCAATTATATAATCAATCTCGAAGTAATAGCTAAAACTTCATGTGGGGAATGGTCAATTAAACCTTCCATAGTCTTTCCTTCAACAAAAATCAATTCTATGATTAGTCTTTAAGGATTAACTAAAAATATCTATGGGGAAGGGTCAACAAACCCTTCTTCATTATTCCTCTCAATGAAAATCAATTGGATGAGTAGTCTAGAAGGTTTAACTAAACATTTCTATGGGGAATCAACTCTTCCTTAATTTTTCCCTCAATGAAAAATCAATTTTACAATTAGTCTAGATGTCTTAACTAAAAATTTATCTAGGAAAGGATAGATTAACCCTTTTAAACTCCTCCATACAAGGAAGATCAATTATACAACTGGTCTAGAAGTCTTAACTAAACATTTGTATGGGGAAGGGTCAATCGATCATTCCATAGTCTTCCCCTCAATGAAAATCAATTCTACAATTGGTCTATAAGTATTAACTAAAAAATCCTATGGGGAAGGGTTGATCAACCCTTCTTTAGTATTCCCCTTAATCAAAATCAATTGGATGAATAGTATAAAATTTTGAACTAAAAATTTCCACGGCCTTAACTAAGTTAGAACCTTCCCCATTCTTCCCCTAAAGCTAAACCAATCTACAAGACAAAGAGGGGACTGACATGAAACCTTTTTATCAAAAAGGGTCAAGTGACCCTTCCACATTATGCCCCAAATACAAAACTCTTCTATGAGTGTGAAAGTTCTTAACTAAAATGTTATATGAACAAGGGTCGATTGACCCTTTCAGATTAGGAAAAACAAATGAAAAATGATTTGATAGATGGAAACAAGGCTTACCTAAAACTCTATATATAGAAGAGTCAATCAACCCTTTCATATTATTCACCTAATTTTAAACATATTTGATGAACCAATGAAAAGGATTAAATGCCAATTTAATCCTTAAAGGAGAGACCAATCCTTACCCATTCTTCCCTTAAAGATAAACCATTCAACAAGATATAGAGGATTGACATGAAAATATATTATCAAGAAGGATTGGATGACCTTTCCACATTATGCAACCAATTGAAACCCTCATTTGAGTTTGAAAAGGGTTAATTGATATATTATACAAGGGAATAAGAATATCAAGAAGGGTTTAGTGACCCTTCCACATTTTACACTTGGTAGAAAACTCTTCTATGAGCATTAAGCATTAAAGGGATTAGTTGAAAAGTTACACGGGGAAAGTTTGACCAACCCTTCCTAATTCTTCCCTTAAAGATAAGAAACTCTACGAGATTGAGAAAGGATTGAAATGAAATAATTATATTATAAAGGGTTAGGTGACCCTTCCACATTATTCCCCTATAAAAAAAAATCTTCTATGAGTTTGAAAAAATTTACTTGCAAAGTTATGTGATAAAGGGTTGACCAACCCTTCCATATTATGAAAAAAATGAAGAGTATTAATTAAAATATAGAATGGACAAGGGGTGACCAACCCTTATACTCCCCACATTTCTATAATTTATTCACAACCAATTACGTTGTCTTCCATATAAACTAGAAATCAACCAAAAAAAATCTTCAAATAATATGGTAGAACACTGTAACTCCATTTCAAATGTTGGAAAACATTTTCCACAATTCCATCATGCATGCCATAAAAGATCTCATAAGCTGCTTGCATATGATGTAAAGAAATCTCCCACTCATGTCCATATCCATAGTGTGCCATTGTTGCAACAACTGGAATTATAACCAATAGTAAACCTTTGCATCCCCTTGCATGTGATTCCCTCAAAACATCTCCCCAAATTACGTGGCTACAACAAAGTTGTAAACCATTTTCCATTGCTATCATCTATTATTATTTATCTTGAGTCATGAGAACAATTTTAGAACCTCTTTCTTTCAAAAACATTTATAAGCTTTGAATCTCAAGACTCCTCCACATATATAATCCAATATGAAAAAAAATAAATTATTTTTTAAATAAGAGAACAACATATCTTTGGAGACTGTTTCCCAAATGATGAGATAAAAAATGTTCTTATCTTGTTGATGCTATCTCTGATTAACCATGCCTAAGGCTTTGAATGTGAAAATCATATCACATTTCCAACAAAATCATATTTGGGGATTTCAATCAGTATTCTAGTCGAGTAACTAAAGTTTCCCCCCTAAGATGAAACTAAAACTACTTCTCTGACTATACTTTAGCTACATTATGTTCCCATTCTCTAATATATTTGTCTATTGTGTACTGGTAGATGCAATTAAGGTAGAAACTGGAGTATGTTTCTGTATCATTGGTACTCATTGTTGGTATATCATCGTCTACCTTGTCTATCCATTTATTCAATACTTTTTAAGGGTTCCTTTATTCTCGAGTGAAGTATGTGTTTATGCCATATCTTACATCATTCAAAAGTTGAATATGAGCTTGAGGCAAAGGAATGACCATTTTCACCCCTTGAACAACCTTCAAAACTCTAATCAAAACATAGTTTGCATTGTATAATTAATATCCCCATCAGCCATTAGCTTCACATAAATCCTAAAGTTTTCTTAATTGAAATAAACTACTCCCCGATAAATATTGAGATTCCTAGGTTCCATAACAAAATCACCAACAAAACTAGGATTCTTCTTTGCTCCAATTGGGATAAGGCTTTGTATAGAGAGCCTTGAATGCATCCCAAACTAGGTTACCAACCATAATTATTAATTGGTTTTGTTGTTCTAGGTCATGTCACTTCAATAGTGACCTAGAGAATTATCCATAGTCAATAGATTACAAGAAACTTGAGTCTTGACTTTAGAATCATTTGTACTCAATAGTTGGGAACTTGCAATTTAACTTTAGCCAAAGTATGATAAAATATTAAAATTTCAACTTAACATTTTCTTGTCTTTTAAATCTGGTAAATATGATTTTCTTAGATGTAAATATGATCCGTAAATGAGGTACTTATAGCCCAATCGCTTCACCAACACAAATTCTCTACGTAATTTACTTCTAAGCTTTCTTCATGGTATTGGAATGGCTACATGGTGCGTGTACTCTATGTAACCTTTTCTCCATGTTCTTCTATACATGCAACACTACAATATGATAATAAACTACCCATGGTTGTCTATTTAAACCTACACACGTTAACTAGTTAACAATATCAATAATAAATAGGGCCCTGAGTTGTTTCTCTATTGTTGATCATCAACAAACAAAAAGAATGTCCCTTTGATGTTAAAAACTAGTCAACCATACACCATATCATTGTGATTCTTGACTCCAAGGCCTGGTTTTGTTGCTAAGGTGTTAAAATCAATGTCCAGTGACAATCCAAGAGGATTATGCTTCAATTGTCAGCAAGGAAATATGCACATTTCTCTTTACAACCAACTTCCTTCAATGTTGGAAGAAAACACTTCACAATGAAATAATGATCCAAATCATCAAGGAAACACGAGGACACCCTTTTACTTCAAGAAGAGCCCAAAAAATTGTAGTTTCAAGTGTTATTGTTTCATTAAAAGACAAGCATCAAAATGAAAATTCTCCTTCATCCTGAGCTAATTGAAAAAAGAAATGTTGCTTGGCAACTAAGTTCAAGAACAATGCTAACAAACTTGCAAAATGGATAGTTGAATCTTTTCTTTAGAGTACAGATGTTGTGAAGCTGGGTTATGTGTCTCAAATTCACCCTCATGATCAATTCAACCATGTTATTTTGAGTGTTTAAAGATAAAAAAAATAAGGATTTTTCTATGCACATTAATTTGAACATTGATATGTGAGGTATTGTGAAATTGAAGATTATAACATGCCATCTTCCTACAACCAATTGTACAAGTGGGGTTGGGAAATTCCTCCCTAACTTTAAAGTGTTATTCGATAATCCCCCCAAGGATAAGAAGAGGAGGTCTAGGTATGATATTTACAAGGAAACTGACACCAATTATTATGGCTACAGGGATGATGAGGACAATATCTTAGAGAAAGTGAAGAATCCCGCGAAGAAGGAGATGGGGGGTAGAGCATTGAGGGAATGGTAGAGGATCAAGTATGTAAAGAGAGGCCAAGTTGATGATGAAGAGCGGAGAGGTAGTTGTCATTAAGTTGGTCTTGTTTGAGGAAGATGAAGATGTGGCAAAAGAAATGGGAGAGAAGGACAAGGGAAACTAGTAGTAGAGAGAGTGAGAGTTTTTTCACATGTGCCCCTTACGGATAAGAAAACAATTGAGTGCATGGTTGTGGAGAAGAAGAAGCATGAGCTTCTTAGTAAATACATGAGTGGGGATATCATGGAGGAGTAGGATGATGCTAAGGAAATTCTTAATATTTAACGATAAGGCATGTTAGTGAATATTATGGATCATCAATTGTTTTTCCAAATGTTCTTCTAAACTTATATTAAATATACAATATGGGCCTTAGGTCATTATTGAGGTTGACACAATATTATAACTAAGACATCCACCAGGGTTCCTTTCTTGCTGATTAGGCCAAAGGGGCACTAGGAAGCTATAATCATAGATCTTGGAAGTCTTAATTATGCCAAAGTAAGGGCCAAGATGATGGACTTGGAAGGAAACGCCGTGTTCGGTTCCACTGACAAGGCCCTCAGTTACAGATAGTTCATGGCTATGAAAATCCTCCCCGACATCAAAGAGTTATTTGATAATTCCCCCGAGGCGAAGAAGATGGGGTGTAGGTATGCGATTTACAAATTAATTGACATGAGTTCATGTCATGGATACAAGAATGACAAGGACGGTATCTTGGAGAAATTTGAGCATCCCATACAGGAGGAGATGAAAGCCAGAGAACTAAGGGAGTGGCAGAGGACCGAGTCTATGTGCTAAATTTGTTTGTCAGTGAATTTTTACATAACAACCACATCGATGTGCTTTTAATAGCACTAGTGCATTATAAACAATATATCACACATGTATATTGTGTTTTTAAAATCATGTTGATGTTATTATTGTTTGATTTATAAAATGTATTATGAGTACACTAATGATTTCTCCATTTTTAAATTAAATTTGAGATATATCACTCATTAGAATTTAGAGTTGTCATATATATAATGTTTAACTTTAGTTTTATGAAATCGTTTACTTTGAATTGTGACTACAAAAATTTATAACCATTAATGCCATATAATGTTTAGCTCTTCTTCAAGGTGACTTGTTTGATGTCCAACACGATACAATATATTGATTAAAGATGTTTATAAACAAAAATACATAAATATGATGAGTGAAATGATTGTAATTTGAATAATTGCTTTTTTTTTCATATATTGTAATAACAACTTTATGATATAAGTGTTCACTAATAATAATGATGATGTAATAATAATGTTATTTTACTAATTTTTAATATTCAAATATTACAAGACAAAAAGCTATAATATAAACTTTTACTAAAATAACAATTATTGTATTTGATTTTTTAAATATTTTATTAATCTATATTATTCAACTATTATAATATATTAAATTTATTTAATTAAGTTTGAATTATTAAATATAAAGAATATATAATAATAAATTTTGATATATACACTTTGATGAAATGGTTTTACAATTTTTATCTCTATGACCAACTTTATGAATTTTCTATTAAAAAAGTATGTAAAAATAGGTTTAGTTGGTTGATTTTGTATTAACATGTATGCAAATATTGGATTTGGTTAATAAATCAAAAAATTAATTTGAATAATTACTCTAATGAAATGCAAATATTTAATTTGAATAATTACTCTTAACATGTATGCAAATATTGGATTTGGTTAATAAATCAAAAAATTAATTTTCATTTATTTTATTCATAAAGTTATAATAATTTATTCATAATTAAATTTATAATTTGTATATTTAAAAAAATATTATAATTATGATTATTAAATACAAAAACAAAATCATTAATGATAATGAATTTTAAATAAATATATAATTATTAAATATAAAAACTAAATCATTAATAATAACAAATTTTAATATACACAATTTGTTTTAAATGATTTTATGACCTTTTGATCTACCACCAACTTTATGAATCTCATGAGGAAATGTAAGTATTAAATTTGGTTAGTGAAGAAAATAATTAATTTGTTAAGGTTAAACGAATATTAAATTAACATGTAACCAACCACTTTCTA
>SNQJ01S0008980.1:106923-137963 GCA_010110895.2 Picea sitchensis
CTTTGCATCCCCTTGCATGTGATTCCCTCAAAACATCTCCCCAAATTACGTGGCTACAACAAAGTTGTAAACCATTTTCCATTGCTATCATCTATTATTATTTATCTTGAGTCATGAGAACAATTTTAGAACCTCTTTCTTTCAAAAACATTTATAAGCTTTGAATCTCAAGACTCCTCCACATATATAATCCAATATGAAAAAAAATAAATTATTTTTTAAATAAGAGAACAACATATCTTTGGAGACTGTTTCCCAAATGATGAGATAAAAAATGTTCTTATCTTGTTGATGCTATCTCTGATTAACCATGCCTAAGGCTTTGAATGTGAAAATCATATCACATTTCCAACAAAATCATATTTGGGGATTTCAATCAGTATTCTAGTCGAGTAACTAAAGTTTCCCCCCTAAGATGAAACTAAAACTACTTCTCTGACTATACTTTAGCTACATTATGTTCCCATTCTCTAATATATTTGTCTATTGTGTACTGGTAGATGCAATTAAGGTAGAAACTGGAGTATGTTTCTGTATCATTGGTACTCATTGTTGGTATATCATCGTCTACCTTGTCTATCCATTTATTCAATACTTTTTAAGGGTTCCTTTATTCTCGAGTGAAGTATGTGTTTATGCCATATCTTACATCATTCAAAAGTTGAATATGAGCTTGAGGCAAAGGAATGACCATTTTCACCCCTTGAACAACCTTCAAAACTCTAATCAAAACATAGTTTGCATTGTATAATTAATATCCCCATCAGCCATTAGCTTCACATAAATCCTAAAGTTTTCTTAATTGAAATAAACTACTCCCCGATAAATATTGAGATTCCTAGGTTCCATAACAAAATCACCAACAAAACTAGGATTCTTCTTTGCTCCAATTGGGATAAGGCTTTGTATAGAGAGCCTTGAATGCATCCCAAACTAGGTTACCAACCATAATTATTAATTGGTTTTGTTGTTCTAGGTCATGTCACTTCAATAGTGACCTAGAGAATTATCCATAGTCAATAGATTACAAGAAACTTGAGTCTTGACTTTAGAATCATTTGTACTCAATAGTTGGGAACTTGCAATTTAACTTTAGCCAAAGTATGATAAAATATTAAAATTTCAACTTAACATTTTCTTGTCTTTTAAATCTGGTAAATATGATTTTCTTAGATGTAAATATGATCCGTAAATGAGGTACTTATAGCCCAATCGCTTCACCAACACAAATTCTCTACGTAATTTACTTCTAAGCTTTCTTCATGGTATTGGAATGGCTACATGGTGCGTGTACTCTATGTAACCTTTTCTCCATGTTCTTCTATACATGCAACACTACAATATGATAATAAACTACCCATGGTTGTCTATTTAAACCTACACACGTTAACTAGTTAACAATATCAATAATAAATAGGGCCCTGAGTTGTTTCTCTATTGTTGATCATCAACAAACAAAAAGAATGTCCCTTTGATGTTAAAAACTAGTCAACCATACACCATATCATTGTGATTCTTGACTCCAAGGCCTGGTTTTGTTGCTAAGGTGTTAAAATCAATGTCCAGTGACAATCCAAGAGGATTATGCTTCAATTGTCAGCAAGGAAATATGCACATTTCTCTTTACAACCAACTTCCTTCAATGTTGGAAGAAAACACTTCACAATGAAATAATGATCCAAATCATCAAGGAAACACGAGGACACCCTTTTACTTCAAGAAGAGCCCAAAAAATTGTAGTTTCAAGTGTTATTGTTTCATTAAAAGACAAGCATCAAAATGAAAATTCTCCTTCATCCTGAGCTAATTGAAAAAAGAAATGTTGCTTGGCAACTAAGTTCAAGAACAATGCTAACAAACTTGCAAAATGGATAGTTGAATCTTTTCTTTAGAGTACAGATGTTGTGAAGCTGGGTTATGTGTCTCAAATTCACCCTCATGATCAATTCAACCATGTTATTTTGAGTGTTTAAAGATAAAAAAAATAAGGATTTTTCTATGCACATTAATTTGAACATTGATATGTGAGGTATTGTGAAATTGAAGATTATAACATGCCATCTTCCTACAACCAATTGTACAAGTGGGGTTGGGAAATTCCTCCCTAACTTTAAAGTGTTATTCGATAATCCCCCCAAGGATAAGAAGAGGAGGTCTAGGTATGATATTTACAAGGAAACTGACACCAATTATTATGGCTACAGGGATGATGAGGACAATATCTTAGAGAAAGTGAAGAATCCCGCGAAGAAGGAGATGGGGGGTAGAGCATTGAGGGAATGGTAGAGGATCAAGTATGTAAAGAGAGGCCAAGTTGATGATGAAGAGCGGAGAGGTAGTTGTCATTAAGTTGGTCTTGTTTGAGGAAGATGAAGATGTGGCAAAAGAAATGGGAGAGAAGGACAAGGGAAACTAGTAGTAGAGAGAGTGAGAGTTTTTTCACATGTGCCCCTTACGGATAAGAAAACAATTGAGTGCATGGTTGTGGAGAAGAAGAAGCATGAGCTTCTTAGTAAATACATGAGTGGGGATATCATGGAGGAGTAGGATGATGCTAAGGAAATTCTTAATATTTAACGATAAGGCATGTTAGTGAATATTATGGATCATCAATTGTTTTTCCAAATGTTCTTCTAAACTTATATTAAATATACAATATGGGCCTTAGGTCATTATTGAGGTTGACACAATATTATAACTAAGACATCCACCAGGGTTCCTTTCTTGCTGATTAGGCCAAAGGGGCACTAGGAAGCTATAATCATAGATCTTGGAAGTCTTAATTATGCCAAAGTAAGGGCCAAGATGATGGACTTGGAAGGAAACGCCGTGTTCGGTTCCACTGACAAGGCCCTCAGTTACAGATAGTTCATGGCTATGAAAATCCTCCCCGACATCAAAGAGTTATTTGATAATTCCCCCGAGGCGAAGAAGATGGGGTGTAGGTATGCGATTTACAAATTAATTGACATGAGTTCATGTCATGGATACAAGAATGACAAGGACGGTATCTTGGAGAAATTTGAGCATCCCATACAGGAGGAGATGAAAGCCAGAGAACTAAGGGAGTGGCAGAGGACCGAGTCTATGTGCTAAATTTGTTTGTCAGTGAATTTTTACATAACAACCACATCGATGTGCTTTTAATAGCACTAGTGCATTATAAACAATATATCACACATGTATATTGTGTTTTTAAAATCATGTTGATGTTATTATTGTTTGATTTATAAAATGTATTATGAGTACACTAATGATTTCTCCATTTTTAAATTAAATTTGAGATATATCACTCATTAGAATTTAGAGTTGTCATATATATAATGTTTAACTTTAGTTTTATGAAATCGTTTACTTTGAATTGTGACTACAAAAATTTATAACCATTAATGCCATATAATGTTTAGCTCTTCTTCAAGGTGACTTGTTTGATGTCCAACACGATACAATATATTGATTAAAGATGTTTATAAACAAAAATACATAAATATGATGAGTGAAATGATTGTAATTTGAATAATTGCTTTTTTTTTCATATATTGTAATAACAACTTTATGATATAAGTGTTCACTAATAATAATGATGATGTAATAATAATGTTATTTTACTAATTTTTAATATTCAAATATTACAAGACAAAAAGCTATAATATAAACTTTTACTAAAATAACAATTATTGTATTTGATTTTTTAAATATTTTATTAATCTATATTATTCAACTATTATAATATATTAAATTTATTTAATTAAGTTTGAATTATTAAATATAAAGAATATATAATAATAAATTTTGATATATACACTTTGATGAAATGGTTTTACAATTTTTATCTCTATGACCAACTTTATGAATTTTCTATTAAAAAAGTATGTAAAAATAGGTTTAGTTGGTTGATTTTGTATTAACATGTATGCAAATATTGGATTTGGTTAATAAATCAAAAAATTAATTTGAATAATTACTCTAATGAAATGCAAATATTTAATTTGAATAATTACTCTTAACATGTATGCAAATATTGGATTTGGTTAATAAATCAAAAAATTAATTTTCATTTATTTTATTCATAAAGTTATAATAATTTATTCATAATTAAATTTATAATTTGTATATTTAAAAAAATATTATAATTATGATTATTAAATACAAAAACAAAATCATTAATGATAATGAATTTTAAATAAATATATAATTATTAAATATAAAAACTAAATCATTAATAATAACAAATTTTAATATACACAATTTGTTTTAAATGATTTTATGACCTTTTGATCTACCACCAACTTTATGAATCTCATGAGGAAATGTAAGTATTAAATTTGGTTAGTGAAGAAAATAATTAATTTGTTAAGGTTAAACGAATATTAAATTAACATGTAACCAACCACTTTCTACAACAAATGTTGAATTAAGCAATACATTTACATTAGTTCCATTGAAAATCCCAAAATACAATTACTCAATCATATTTTTCTTACGCCCCAAGGGAATGTTTAAAGGTAGACCCAATACAATGAAATTTTGACGGGTAGTTAGTGGTCTACGAAAGTCATAGTTTAATAACAACTCATCACCATGAGATAAACTATGTATCATATGCACCACAACAAATATGGATGTCTTCATTTTCATAAAGAACTCTTTGTCATCTGAGTGTTCCTCAAAGGAACAATTTGCACTAAATAATGAGAACCATCGATATATAACATGTTTTTCTTATTAAAACAACCAAAGATTTGCAACATCTATTTTAGACTTGGCATTCATATAACTATTACCACAAAAAAAGAATTTGGTTCCAACATTGGGCATAGGCATGGAATAAAACCAAGCATCATACAAATCTTGGTTGTAACATGTTTGGTATTTACTTTGCAGATGGATATGAAGAGGGAAATCATCGCTACCTTCCAACAATTAAATAGAGTTTGGTGTGTACTTAGACATTTTTTTTATCTTAGCTCATACAAGTTTTTGGATCGCCTGGTAGAAAATTTTCAGGTAGTATTGATATCATACTTTGGCTCACTAGAACTCTCTGTTGACTTAAAAAAAGGAGATGGGTTGGCCAATTTAGGATGAAACTTAGTTGATATAGCTTCCAAATTTTCAAAAAAGGAGAAAAATAAAGTGTTCCTATGTGTCTTTGCTATATCACTTGTTGGATTCTTCATCATAGTTAGAGGTATTAGACCATCAACTTTGGGTTGTTGATCATTAATATAATGGGACAATGTGACATGTCGAGGGTTCTTCTTCAACCCTTTACATTTTGAACAACCACATACCACTAGTGTGTCATAAAAGAGATCCAATTTACAGTGTAATATCGTTGACCCGAGCTACGAGTTTTTGGAAGATGGCAACTTACAATTGGTAGGGTAAAGCAGTTGTACCTTTTCATTAAACATTTTCCTATGGTATTGTTCTTCTGATAAGAGCTTGTATCATTTTTGGATTGGTATCTTGCACATCCAAACTCGATCCAAAATCATGATCCTACAAAATTCAATGAACAATTACTCAAATGGAAATTCATAAATGACATAAATTTACTCAGATAAATGAATTATAAATAAAATATAGACTTACCTCAAATGGTGGGGGAGAATTTAATGAACTTGCAATGATATGGAATGAGATAGAACCCGAAGAATTGTCCATTTGATATTATTACCTTTTTCCCCTACATTTGGAAGCTTCGAATAATATAACTTCAAACAACATTTCAAATGAATTTTAAAAGTTATCAGTGCTCTTAATTAATTACAGACACACCAATGCGTCTATATATAAGAAGGCATCAATGTGCTACATTATGAAAAACAATGAAGCATCACCTCTATTACTATCTCCACAAAGCAAAATCTCTATAAAATTTAATTGTAGAGATTTGCATTTCTATTATGTCAATAAAATTGGCACCGATGCATTTTTAGGTTTATAGTGCACCTGAGCACCTAAAATTGTGTAGCGCACTGAATGTATAGCGAAAGAAACAAACAAAAATAGTAAATGTATACTTTTTATCGATGCTTTTATACATACAAAGCGCATTGGTGCTCCTTAAAGCACATTGGTCTTCCTTAAAGGGCATCGGTGCCTTAAAGTGCACCAATGGTCTTTAAATAACACAGGTGCGCTAAATTGTATAACACATTGAAAAGGTATGTTACAAAAAAAAAAAAAACTCAGGTTTATCATCAATGCACCAAAATATAAAGTGGAAAAACAAGCGGGAATTTCATTTTTCAAAATGTATGTGTTTATAAATAAAAACACAATTCATTACTTCATTTTTTTGGCAAAATTAAGAGCGAAGATATGTGCAAGAGAGATTTACCATGAATACTTTGGAGTGGGTTGATTTTTTTGAAAAGTCAAATTTGGAAGGGATCGCCATAGGGCACATACAAATCTGTAGAGGAGAAATTTCAGGTACATGTGATTTCATTCTATTCATCATCTCAATTTCTCTCCATTTGATTCAAACTATTTTCAATGTAGCATTCAAAAAAAAAATCCAAGGGTTTCATAGTTACCTTAGGTATTGGAAGCTCTATCTTTCTTGTTATTTTTCTTGGTTCCCCTCTTTATATTTCACAAGGGGAATTTTTTGTTTTTTTTAAGCAACTGATTTTTATAGGGTTCTTTTACTTTGGGGCATTTAATATCCATTTCAATGGTATAACTAGTTGCATTGGACCCCAAACCATGAAATTGTCAGGGTTTTTTTCAAAAAACTTTTTCACGACACGTAATACACACATTATAGTAATGTCACTTCGATGCTCATATTTCTTTCAAAAACACCGATTAGTTTAAAATATAATTAATAATTAATTTAATATCATATTTGTATGGATTAGGAAATGCATAATATGTAGTAATGAGCACTGGTGTGTATAGGTATGTTAAGAACATTGGGTCATACTATTCCATTTTACACACCGATATATTATTTTGTAAAACTATTTCATAATTTCTATATCTGACGATTCCTTGTTTTTTATTATTATAGAAGATCGTTGATATAAGTTCAAGGAAAATAACTTATTGCAACAAGTGTGATGGTAGCTCATCCTAACAAGAGATCGAGGAAAGTTATTTAAGTTTCATTAGAAATTTAATTTTATGTTTTACTTATCCGTAGGTTTAAATTAATGATTTGTATTTTTTAATACATGTCATGCAAAGGAAAAACTTGAAGAAACTCGATAAGATGTTTCGCAATCTGAGTTAAAAATAACGTAAAATATTTATGGAAATGTTGCAAAGTGAGGAATTAGGTGGATCAAAAGGTAATCAACATGAAGTTTTTCTTTGACATTTTACCCAAAATGAATTTCTTAACATTAATCACTAACAAGTTTTAAACACTCAATTTCACATTTTTTTAATGTTATGTAGAGACCGCTAGTGAGGAAATAGAATGTCTTCCTAAGATGACAAAATTTATGAAGGATGTAAAGGATTATGACAGCTTGGTCATGAGTTCAATTGGAGTGGTGCTTGAAGTTAATGAGAGGGGGAAATTGTTTTAAAGAACTTTGAGGGATATAGTGGAAAGAACGTGTAGACGTACTTTCCACTTACAATACAAAAATCAATCCAATGACTCCAATAATCAAGTTATACATAAACTACAGTAAGAGTTTCTAGAACAATGGTCAAGGAGACCCGTGATACTTGCAATAGAAAAAACTTGCAATAACAAAAAATAATCATTTAAAAGGTATTATTATTAAACATGTTTTTCTATAATATGCTCCATTTAAAAATTACCCAATTATTTTTTTGTTATATTTTCTTTCATGTCCATTTAAAAAAAATCATTGTGCTTTTTTGTTTTTTAGGAAGATTATGAAAATTTCAAGTGACACACGAGGGGAAATCTAATACATGTTGGTAGGGATGCCCAAAAAAGTGTACAAGGAGATGGTAAAAGGAATTAACATAATTGCATCACAGGAGGAGACATCCCAACAACAATGTCCATCATAGGTATGTAATTATTCATTTATTATTTTATGTACATCGAATTTAATTATCATTTTAAATACTAATTTGCAATTTCTTTTTTTTAGAAAATAATAAAAAATGAAACCCATTCAACACATAAGATAGGATGAAAAGGAAGAAAAGGGTTGATTGTAAAGTTTGTGAGTACTTACATTTTCGAACTTACTTAAGTTTTCATATTTGTTGTGATATTTTTATTTAAATAATTGATTTACACGCATCCATGGATGTCTTCAAATAGGTGTTAACATACAAAGAAGAGACAACCAATTAATTGGTCAACATTGAGTTGAGTAAGGATTGTGAGTATATGTTGAAGTATCAAGGTTTAATTCAACAATTTGTAAGTAGCTATGTTCCTTAACTTGCCTTGTTTTATAATTAATGGAACAATATCAAACGTTTATATTAATTATATTGACCATGTTTTGGCATGGCATATTAAACATGCAGTAATCAAAGTATGGAGAGAAACCAATAGAAGATATTTTGATACATGACATGTGGCATTATTTTGACAACATGTGTATTGTTTATGAATCACTCATTGCTATGGTATGTTTTTGTATTTAAATAATTGTTGGAGTTACTTCATACACACCTAGGATTTCTTTTCCTAAGATTTTTCCTTGTTTATTAGTCATAATTAGTCATTATCTAGTCTCCTATAATTTAGGGGAGAATATTCTCTTTCAATTGACACTTCAACTTGACTAGTTGAGTTGAGTTTAGATGTTGCATTCGTTTTTTCACCATGAAACATTGGCATCATCACCATGCTAATGCACACTTGCCTTGGGATCATCCCTATACTGGTGTATTACCCTTGATTCCTTGATCTATTGATGCAGTTTAAGATGCTCTTGACCACCACCTCGTTGCACTCTCCTGCTCACAGGATCGCTTCAATTCCCTATGCTGATGTGCCGAAGCGGCTCTTTAGATCCCCTACTGGAATCCTCTGCTAAAAACCCAATCCACAGGTCCTTTACCTCTCTTCATGGCCTTCTGCCCTTGACCATGACTTTTCCCTGACTCAAGTATCGGGGTTCGGGGTTTCAGACTTCTTGATGTTGAGAGTCTCTCACCTCTCCAATTCCCGATTGTCGATGGGCTCCTTCTCTATGAGCTAGCCCTCCTAGCCAATCTCCCACCATATGACCACTGCCTTCGCAACCGTGGCCTTATCTCCTTTCGCGGCTTACTCCTATCGGAGTTTCGACACTTGCAATGTCACAATTCACAAGTCCTCCAGACTCGTGATTCTCCGATCCCCGATGTGATCCTTCCCCGGCCTTAGCGCTTCCTGGCTAGGCTATCTAGTCCACACGACCGGATCCTCTATGACCACAACCGTATCCCCGTCGTGGTTTCGGGGTTCACGATGTCGAAATGTTTATGTTCACGGGACCCGCGATCCGTCGAATCCTGACACGCTCCTTACACGTTAGCCCTCTTGGCCCAACTCTTGGCTCATGTGACCGACTCCACAAGACCGCAGCCTTGGCTCTCGTCAGGGTTTCAGGGTTTGCGATGCCAAGATGCATACGCCTACAGGATTCCCGATCCCTCGAATCCCGATCCTCCGTCGTGCTGACAGCTGGTCTCCACTATGGCTCTGTCCTCCTCCACTGTTGTGCTGATAGTTGGCCCCCACTGATCAGGGTTTCGCGTTTCGCAAATATGCAATGCACAAAACCCTTGCTCCCGAGATCTCTGATATCCCGATAGCCGATGTGGGACGCCACCTGTCCTCCTTGCCGACTCCTCTGGGTTCCACCTCCTCACGATCGGGAAATCGCGTATCGCGATTTCGCGATTCCAACTGTCAATGTCCATGGGACTCGTGAACCTCCGATTCTTGATTTACAAATGAATCCTCATGTCAGGATTTTCCCCAGTGGTGCTCAATTTCTACCATGCGTCCTCTCCAAAAGGACGGTCCTGATTATGTCAGGATTTCAGGACTTTCGATGTCCTGGCTCCCTCGACCTTGAGAGTGTTGATTCCTGATTTACCGACTCTCGCTAGATCCCTGACACCTGTCCCGTGTGGACGGACGGTTCAGATGTTGTCGAAGTTCCGATATGGACTTCCCCGATCTCTTGTCTACGAGAATACCGATTTCCTGACGCGCCAAAAGCCGATGGCGCTTGATGTCCGCCACGTGTCCTCTCTAACGAACATTCCAGATCTCGTTGAGATTTCGCAACTTGCGAAGTCTCAATTCTCTTGCCCTTGAGAATCCTGATTTTCCGATGGCCGATATCCCGACTGCTAAACCCTGTGCAGCTCCAGCTCGATCCGACGGCTGATGGGATTTCCTCTCCAGATATGACGGCTTAGATCAACTCTCCCTCTCTGAGGTCCTTCTGAGGCTTAACCTCTGCGAACCTTCTCCCGATCCAATGACTTACCAGATTTTCGAGTGAGATTTGACGGCTGTCGAGCTCCTCCTTCTGTAGGCTCCTCCTGAGCTTCTCCTGGATGCTTAAAACCAACGGTCCAGATCTGTTCTCCTGCCGATCCGACGACTGATGCTACTCCTCCTGAGCTTCTTATCTTTCGTCCTGCCTTGGGAGGATTTCAATATGTTAAAGGCCTCAACCTTTGCTTCTTTTCTCTCCCTGCGAACTCCTTCACCTTAAGCTTCGCTGATGCATGTAAAAGCACTATTCCTCCTGAGCTTCTCTTCAAATCTTTGAAGATTCAATGTCTACCTCTTGTAGAGTCTTTGCACATACACCGCGTTGTTTCTCCTGATCTTTTCAAACGCTCAGACCCCTTGGGAATTTTGTCCTTCTTCTCCCTCAGATGGAGAATAAAATTCCTTCCTGGCTCTCTATTTGCTCAAGCAACCTCTTGCTGAGTCTCTCTGGGTGTTCAACAACCCAGTGAAGATCCTTCAGTGGACTCCTCCTTCAAATGGCAGAACTCAAGAGAGTTCTCTTCACTTCTGTGCTTGCTTGCACACTTTCTCGACGCCCTCCTGGCAGAGTCTCTTCTCCACAGAACGTTCAGTAGTTTTGGGTTTCCTCTGTGCACCCTTTGCACCTTCTCAATGCCCTCCTGGTAGAGCTCTCAGAATCCTCAGTGATTCTGGTCTTCCTTATAACTCTCAGCAGAGTTCCTTCCTTTGTGCACTCCTGTACACACGCTCAATGCCCACCTAGCAGAGCTCTACATAACTTACAACAAAGTTCTGTCTGCGACTGTGTTTCTCTCACATAGCCTTACATCCAAGGTATTCAGCAACCTTGAGGTTTTCTTCCTCTGAGTTGTTGATTCCATCTCCTGTGCCTCAACACGTCTTTGTCTGACTCCGCAGAGTTCATAAGTGCATCCTCCTGTGCACAGCTCTTAGAACCCACAACGTTCTGTCACACCCTCATGGTGTGAATCCTCAAAGACCTTCAACCTTGAAATCAAACACACTCCTGCAAATGCACAATTACAACATACATTCACAATATGAAGAACACAAACATACATCCATATAAATCAGAATCACATGCAGGAAAAACTGCTTCTCATTATATTAAAATGGAAAATGCCTGTATATACAATGGTGTTCTCGAGCTCTCTCTGGATCTTCTCAAATCTCTTCTACAACTATCTATCCCACTCAAAATGAGATATGGAAATCTCTTTTACCTGAGGGGCTCATCGAGCGCTTCCCTCCAGGTATACCTACTCTATTCAATTACAATAAATGGTTGTCTAGTCGAGCATCTGGATCTAGATCTCAGTCGATCTAGCATTAAAGTCGATCCTATATACAGCCTGCACAAAGGCACGACTTCCATGGCTCACCAACCTAAGAATTTAATTACATTCAATTTCAAATTTGAATGAGGACTGCGCCTCTCTTCAACCTTTGAATGCGTGCAAGCTGACGTGGCTGGCTGGCTGGCTGGCTGATATGGAGAGATGCTCCTGCATCAAACTCCTCAGCTGCAAAATCATGAGCTCCTGCTCATGTGCTTCCCCTCTAAGCTGTTGGAAATCCCCCTGGATCCCAAATCATCCTTTGGAGCTGTTCATCTGCTCCATCTTGCCGCTGCTGCTTCTGCATTGATGCTGCTGCTACTGATGTTGCTTCTCTTCTGCTCAGCCTCTCCTTGCTGGAAGTCGTTGCTTACCTCAACATCAGCCTTTTGATCTCCTCGATCACTGCATCTAGCTGCTCCCATGGATGGTCCTATTCATGCAGTCTCCTCAGCTGCAAAAATTTTTGGGACATGAGAAGATCACCATGATCTCCCATGCCTCCTTCTTTATCTTCCAACTTCACCTATTGGATGTGCCTTCCCTGCACTCTCACCCTTTCTTCTAGGGCTTCTATCTGTTGCCACAGCCCAGCAAAGGATATGTTGCCCGTGTCTTCTTCCTCTTCTGCTACAAATTCCAACGTTGTAGTCTCTTTAGCTACGTCGCTGAAAATATCGAGCCATTCCTCGGAATGCTCGTCTTCCTTTTCATCTGCTCATGCTTCTTCTGCTGTTAGCTCCAGCGCTACAGCTTTTTCAACTTCCTTGCTGAATATGTTGATACAATCCTCAGAATGCTCGATTTCTTCTTCTGCTTGGGCAGATTCCAAAGTCTACTCCAATTCCTCCTTGACAGTCATTGTCAGCTGTGACTGTTCTGCTGCTGCACCATCAACAACACCCATTTCTGCCTCCTCTTGGGCACATGGTAGGAATATCCCCATTCCCCCAATCATCAGAAGATCATCCTGATCTTTCACCTCTTTTGTCAGCTGCACCTGCTGATCCAAGTCCATCTGCTCTGTCAGCTCCTTGGGCTGATCAAAATTTACCTGTTCATCCCTGCCCACCTGGAAATATGGGATGCTCCTGCTGCTCTCCTAGCAGACTATGAGATCAATCGATCCCATCTTCATCAACACTCCTTGCTGAATTGAACTCTCTTCTGAGTCCATGAGACCTTCATATGGCCTCGAATTTCCATCTCTGCCCACCTGACAGTTTAAGATGATTTCGCTGCCCTCCTGGCAGTATTTAAGATCCCGCAGCGATCTCCTTTCATTGCCCAGCTGGCAATGTGAAATTCCCTAGCTGTCCTCCTGACAATCCGTGAGATCTTCAGCTGATCTCAACTCGTTTCCCTCATGGAAAACTGGAATTTCTACTTCTCTGCCCTCCTAGCAGTTCTTGAGATCACCAGCCGATCTCATTTCAGATTCCAAATCGTTGAGACTTTCCCCAGTCTCTGGTTCACATGCCTGAACCATCTTCTTATCTTGTCGCAGCTTCAATTTGAGTCTCGCCAATTCTCTCTTTATATCTGCGAGCCCTTCATCTATATCTTCTTGGCTCCATAGCTCTCTTCTCCCAGCATACCTACAGCCTTCAGTAGCCCTGTTGATACCTTTGTTTGCCTTCCTGGAAAAGCTGTTGCTGTCACTCTGCATCCTTGAGTGTTCCAGCTTCATCCTTCTTTAGTCTCCCTGATTATATTCTCGATTGTTGCCTACCTCCAAAAAATCGTCACAGAGTCCTCCAACACTCTGTATTCCTTCACCTGCAATATACAGATGAAAACCCGCTCTGATACCACATGATGCAGTAAGAGATGCTCTTGACCACCACCTCGTCGCACTCTCCTGCTCACAGGATCACTTCAATTCCCTATGTTGATGTGCCGAAGCGGCTGTTTAGATCCCCTGCTGGAATCCTCTGCTAAAAACCCAATCCACAGGTCCTTTACCTCTCTTCATGGCCTTCTGCCCTTGACCATGACTTTTCCCCGAATCAAGTATCGGGGTTCCGGGTTTCGGACTTCCTGATGTCGAGAGTCTCTCACCTCTCCAATCCCCAATTGTCGATGGGCTCCTTCTCTATGATCTAGCCCTCCTAGCCAATCTCCCACCATATGACCACTGCCTTCGCAACCGTGGCCTTATCTCCTTTCGCGGCTTACTCCTATCGGAGTTTCGGCACTTGCAATGTCACAATTCACAAGTCCTCCGGACTCGCGATTCTCTGATCCCCGATGTGCTCCTTCCCCGGCCTTAGCCCTTCCTGGCTAGGCTCTCTAGTCCACACGACCGACTACTCTATGACCACAACCGTATCCCCGTTAGGGTTTCGGGGTTCATGATGTCGAAATGTTTATGTTCACGGGACCCGCGATCCGTCGAATCCCGACGCGCTCCCTACGTGTTAGCCCTCTTGGCCCAACTCTTGGCTCATGTGACCAACTCCACAAGACCGTAGCCTTGGATCTCATCGGGGTTTCGGGGTTTGCGATGCCAATATGCATACGCCTACGGGATTCCCGATCCCTCGAATCTCAATCCTCCGTTGTGCTGACAGCTGGTCTCCATTATGGCTCTATCCTCCTCCGTTGCTGTGCTGACAGCTGGCCCCCACTGATCGGGGTTTTGCGTTTCGTGAATCTGCAATGCACAAAACCCTCTCTCCTGGGATCTCCGATATCCCAATAGCCGATGTGGGACGCCACCTTTCCTCCTCACCGACTCCTCTGGGGTCCACCTCCTCACGATCGGGAAATCGCGTATCGCGATTTTGCGATTCCAACTGTCAATGTCCATGGGACTCGTGAACCTCCGATTCCCGATTTACAAATGAAGCCTCATGTCGGGATTTTCCCCGATGGTGCTCGATTGCTGCCACTCGTCCTCTCTAAAAGGACGGTCCCGATTATGTCAGGATTTTGGGACTTTCAATGTCCTGGCTCCCTCGACCTTAAGAGTGTCGATTCTCGATTTATCGACTCTCGCCAGATCCCTGACACCTATCCCGTGTGGACGGATGGTTCAGATGTTGTCGGAGTTCCGATCTGGACTTCCCCGATCTCTTGTCTATAGGAATACCGATTTCCTGACGCGCCAAACGCCGATGGTCCTTGATGTCCTCCACGTGTCCTCTCTAACGGACGGTCCAGATCTCGTTGGGATTTCGCAACTTGCGAAGTCTCAATTCTCTTTCCCTTGAGAATCCTAATTTTCCGATGGTCGATATCCCGACTGCTAAACCTTGTGCAGCTCCAGCTCGATCTGACGGCTGACAGGATTTTCGCTCCAGATCTGACGGTTCAGATCAACTCTCCCTCTCTGCACTCCTACTGAGGCTTAACCTATGTGCACCTTCTCCCGATCCAATGGCTTACGGGATTTTCGAGTGAGATCCGACAGCTGTCGGTCTCCTCCTTCTGTAGGCTTCTCCTGAGCTTCTCCTGGATTCTTAAAACCAATGGTCCAGATCTGTTCTCCTGCCGATCCAACGGCTGCCGCTGCTCCTCTTGAGCTTCTTATCTTTCTTCCTACCTTGGGAGTATTTCAATCTATCAAAGGCCTCGACCTTTGCTTCTTTTCTCTCCCTGCGGACTCCTTCACCTTGAGCTTCGCCGATGCGCGTAAAAGTGTTGTTCCTCCTGAGCTTCTCTTCAAATCTTTGAAGATTCGATCTCTACCTCCTGTAGAGTCTTTGCACATACACCGCGTTGTTTCTCCTGATCTTTTCAAATGCTCAGACCCCTTGGGAATTTTTTCCTTCTTCTCCCTCAGATGGAGAATAAAATTCCTTCCTGGCTCTCTATTTGCTCAAGCAACCTCTTGCTGAGTCTCTCTGGGTGTTCAACAACCCNCTTCACTTATGTGCCTACTTGCACACTTTCTCGACGCCCTCCTGGTGGAGTCTCTTATCCAAAGAACGTTCAGTAGTTCTGGGTTCCCTCTGTGCACCCTTTTCACTTGCTCAATGCCCTCCTGGCAGATCTCTCAGAATCCTCAGTGATTCTGGTCTTCCTTCTTACTCTCAACAGAGTTCCTTCCTTTGTGAACTCCTGTACACACGCTCAATGCCCACCTGGCAGAGCTCTACAGAACTTACAAAAAAGTTTTGTTTGTGACTGTGTTTTTCTCACACAGCCTTACCTCCAAGGTATTCAACAACCTTGAGGTTTTCTTCCTCTGAGTTGTTGATTCCAGCTCCTGTGCATCAGAACGTCTTTGTCTGACTTCGCAGAGTTCAGATGTGCATCCTCCTGTGCACGACTCTCAGAACCCGCAGCGTTTTGTCACACCCTCCTGGTGTGAAGCTTCAAAGACCTTCAACCCTGAAATCAAACACACTCCTGCAAATGCACAATTACATCATACATTCACAATATGAAGAACACACACAGACATCCATATAACTCAGAATGACATGCAGGAAAAACTGCTTCTCATTATATTAAAATGGTAAATGCCTGTATATACAATGGTGTTCTTGAGCTCTCTCTGGCTCTTCTCAACTCTCTTCTACAACTATCTATCCCACTCAAAATGAGTTATGGAAATCTCTTTTACCTGAGGGGCTCATCGAGCGCTTCCCTCTAGGTCTACCTACTCTATTCAATTACAATAAATGGTTGTCTAGTCCAGCATCTGGATCTAGATCTCAGCCGATCTATCATTAAAGCCAATCCTATCTACAACCTGCACAAAGGCATGGCTTCCATGGCTCACCAGCCTAAGAATTTAATTACATTCAATTTCAAATTTGAATGAGGACTGTGCCTCTCTTCAACCTTTGAATGCGTGCGCGTTGACGTGGCTGGTTGGCTGGTTGGCTGATATGGAGAGATGCTCATGCATCATCTATTCCTCACTAGTCTCTATTCAGTCAGTTAATTGAAGACTAGTTGACTAATTAACTCAGCTAGGTGGCAGTTCACTCTCGTAATTGCTTGAGAGACTAGACTAGGTGGCAGTTCACTCCCATAAATGATGGTGTGTGTCCAAATCACTCTAGAGCACCAATATGGCGCATTGGTTCTCCTCCAGTGTGAAATTATTGAGTTATGCAGAGTATATCATGTGTAAATTATTCATTATTCATAACGGTTAATGATAATCCTTCCATTCTTTCTCTCCTTCTCTTCTTTCTCAAATTCTATCTGTAAATGTGTGTATTATTGTTTATATAGATATATTCTGTGTAGGTTCAACACATTTACATGGTATCAGAGCTGACGGACTGCTAAGAAAAAGATCCACCAATTTGTTTTGCAGGTACAAAAGATTAAAGACAGCGGAAAGATGGATTTCCAAAAAGAATTCATTCTTACACCTTACAAATATTTTGCATGGAAGGAAAAAATAACCATACATATTTGAACCAGAGGGTTGTACAACTAATAAAAATCAGTCATAGAAAAATCTAAGTACTTAAATCACATGGATGATCCACTCAGAACAATTTGCAGTCTTATTTCTCCCGATCTCATTTTTCACATATCTTCTTATAAGACTCTCAATGAAGCCTGGACCACCTCAGAAGGGCTCTTTGGAAAATAGGATGAGATGAGGGGACACATGCTAGAGGTGGAGATACTCACATTGGATCCAAAACGCTTCGACAATATCCAATATTTCTTTACAAAATTCAAGGATTTACTGTCGCAACTCAAATCTTGCGGGGTTGATAAATCGAAGGAGGAGAAACAAATTGTTCTCACTATTCTTTCCAAACTTGGTCCTGAATTCTCTATATCCATATCCACATTCCATTATGTCAGATTTGCTTCTGGAGCCACCTAGAAGATGACTTATCTTGAGGACTTTATTGAATCCCTGACACAAGAGAAAACCAAGCTCATCAACATGGGCATAATCAAAGGCCCAAGGGCGCATGCACTGACTGTGAAAGATGGCAGCCACAAATATCATAAATCTAAAGATAAATACAAAAGGAAATCTCATGCACATTCGAATAAGGAAGGGTACAAAAAACCCTTCATCGATGCTTCTGAATCCAAAGTGGAAAAGGGAAGAAAAGGGGAGAAATGCATGTATTGTCACAAAGGATTCCAGCCAGAATCCGCATGCATGAAAAAAAATTTAGATCTAATGTCTCAAATACTTCAGAAAAACAACCTTGGATATCGCATCCCCGAGGGTGCCAAGAAGAAGAAGCCAGAAGATCTGAATCCCAAGAAAGGCAATTCTAGCCATGTCTTGATTGCCATCAACTCCTCTCTCGATGCTTGGATCGTAGATTCAGGAACATCACATCACATGGATGCCTCAAAAGCAGTCTATTCTTCATGGGATTCATTCCAAGGTCCTCCTATTCTGATGGGGGACAACTCTTCTATCAAAGTCACCAACAAAGGAAGGATTGAAATCACCAGTGGAAGCTTCAAGAATGTGTTGCACGTTCCGAAACTCTTTGTTGGTGAGTTCAATCCTTCCTTTGCATGTGACTATGATAGAAGAGTTCCCCCCATCAGAATAGGAGGACCTTTGCATGCATCCAATGAAGAATAGACTACTTTTGAGGCATCCATGTGATGTGATGCTCTTGAATCTACGATCCAAGCATCGGGATAGGAGTTGATGTAAATCAAGGCATGGCTAGAATTGTCTTTCTTGGGATTCATATCTTATGGATTCTTCTTCTTAGCACCCTCGGGGATGCGATCTCCAAGTTTTTTTTTCTACTCAACTAGTCTTTAGTTAACTAGCTGAACAGAGAGTAGTGAGGAGTAGATAAGGGAATCAAGGGTAATGCACCAGTTTGGTGATGATCCCAAGGAAAGTGCACATTAGAATGGTGATGATCCCAATGTTGCATGGTGACAAAACCAATGCAACATCTAAACTCAACTCGACTAGTCAAACTGAAGTATCAACTAAAAGAGAATATTCTCGAGGTGGAATATTTCCCCTAAAATATAGGATACTGGATAATGACTAATTATGACTAATAAAAAATGAAAAACCTTAGGACAAGAAATCCTAAGTGCATGTGAAGTAACTCCAAAACCCCCCATGAACACTACTATGGTGAAAATAAAGAATGGGTCTCGGAAATAAGGCCATGTTAGGTACCCAAATACAAAAGATACACTGAAATAAAGTGAGGAAAAAGGGAAAACCTCATGGGAAAACCCCCCCTCAAGTTACAATGTATGTAAAAAGAAGAACTACAATTGCTAGGAAACTGTGTCCTTCACTCCAAGATGAATTCGCAGAGAATAAAACTTCTGATCATTGAAGGTATTGGTGAATATGTATGTTGTCTCTTCTTCTGAAGGACAAAACTGTAGGTCGATGATCCCCTCGTGTACTAATTCTCGGATGTAGTGAATGTGGATATAGATGTGCTTCATCTGCTGCCTCTGAACTAGATCTCTGTAGAACTTCAGAGTGCTCTGGTTGTGACACCAGATGATGATTGGCCGATGAAACTGAATGCCCAACTCAGTGAGAAAATGTTGTAGCCACATAGTCTGAATGGTTATGTTAATTACTACCCCTCTGTACCCTACCTCGGCTGAAGATAGAGAAATGGCATTTTGCTTCTTTCTCGACCAACAGATAGGCCTGGAACCAAGACTGAGTGATTAACCAGATGTTGACTTGCGATTAGTGTTATCGCCATCCTAGTCAGAATCAATAAATCCGATGAGATCTAATGTAGAGTATGTTGCATAAGGGATCCCAAAGGTGATGGTGCCCTGTACGTATCGAAGGATACACTTTGAAGCCTTCCAATGTAGCTCATGCAACTCCTTATTGAACCTAGAAACTACACCAACTACATAGGAGAGGTCTGGTCTGGAGTGTGTGAGATACAAAAAGCTCCCCACTAGCTGTTTGTACAGTGTGTTTTCAACTAGTGGAGTCTCCCCGCCATCCTCAAGTTTGACCCCTGATAGAAAAGGAGTTGGAGTAGACTTGCAGTCTGTCATGTGAAATATCTCAAGGAGATATCATGCATACTTGGCCTGAGACAGTTGGATTCATGATGCATCCTAAATGATCTCGAGTCCAAGGAAGAAGTGTAGCGAACCCATGTCCATCATCAAAAACCTGTCATGTAGAATCCTCTAGACTACAACAATCATTGAAGTCGAGCAACCGGTGATCAGCAAATCATCAACATATAGAACTAAGAGTAGAAGTGAATCAATTGTCTTGAGAATGTAGACATTTGGGTCTACTTTACAACGTACAATGTTCTATGAAAATAGGCAGGATTCCATATTGGCATACCATTCCCTTAGAGCCTGCTTTAGGCCATAAAGGAACTTCTTCAGTCGACATACCAAAGATGAGTCCTGCATAAATTCTTAGGGATGTTCCATGTAGATCTCCTCAGAGAGATCACCATGAAGAAATTCATTCTTCAAGTCCATCTAATGGACTTCCCATCCTTTATGATGTAGGAGCATCGCTCCATCTCAGCACATGCCAACTCATTTACACGCATGGCGCACATTCAAATTTGACTTGAGGATCCAAGGCATGGTCCAGACATTAAGTGGGGACAAGTTGGAAGAGAAGAATCGTGCCTTCACATGATTAAGATATGTGTTCGCCATTAATATGTTGACGACAAATTGGATCTATGTTCGATTTGGGGGCAGACTGCTATCATTGTAATTTGGCCTTTTGATAAACCTTAGGGATGTTGATTTAACACCATTAGGTATCTTGCGAGGGAAGCTCATGGAGCCCCTCTTGTATAAATCTCTGTATTATTTTCAAAATAGAGGTTAGACAATAAGAGGTTGGGTCACTTTTGGTTTAGACAAGCCAGGTTGTAAGGAGAGATACAGAGAGTCGAGACTTAGTTGCATCTTGGAATCCACCGTTGTAATTTGGCATTCCACCATTAATAGAAAATTATTTTTTTTCCTGTTTTATCTTCCTGTGTAATGGATTTTGTGTTGTGAATGTATTTTACATGTTTGTGAATTTTAAATGGATGTTAGAAATCGTCTGCAGGGATAGAGATACAATTTTTTATCCATGAGTGTGCTAAGTTAAGTCTGGTTCTCTAGGCTAAGTGAAAGGAGTGCACGACAGAGCTGGAAAAATCTGTAAGCCAATGCAAGGAGTGTGGCTCTGAACTCAGTGGAGTCATAAGAGAAGTTGCCAAGTGGTCACGTCATATTTACTTACAGACTCAGGGAAACATTTCAAGGCGGTTAGGTCCCTTGAAAATAAAGACTGTATGGAGAGAGGCACAACGTACACTCTGGAATACTTTTCCAGGAGGGCATTGAGCTTGCATGAGCATACCTAGGAACTACACGGTGGAGAATATGAAAGAATCCTAGAATTGTTGAACATTCTGGTGAAGGAAGGTTTTGTAAGAAGCACATTGACAAAGGAAAGGAGATGCCTTAACCCTTTCCATAAGGTCGAGGGAGAATCCGTCGAAGAACTGAGACAGTAAAAGGAGTGACCTGAAGGTATCTAGAGTTTACCTTATAACTTCAAAAGGAAGGGAGAAAGACTGCCAGGAGGGCAAAGAGAAGCTCGCAGAGGGACTTAAATCCTTGGAGGTTTTCAAGACGAGAAAATTCCCAGAAAAAAATCTATGCAGAACTCTACAAGGAGTGTAGAAAGGTGTTTTGAGAACAACCTAAGTCTCGTAAGAGAAATTGTTCTAAGTGCGCAAAAGGATTCGAGGACTTGCCGAAGTCCTGAAAATGGTGAAGTTATCCATCGTCAAGGAGGAGGCAGGTGGCAGAAGATCGAGAGGTTCAGGAGAAGGAACTTTAGAAGCTTTGTGGGAGTGAACATGGATCTTCGCGAAGTCGCGAAGAGCGATATTAATCTAGGCTATTAGATCTGAAAGGATGCATGGTAGAGGATCAGTGCATCATTGACTCATAAGTAAGAAAAGTAGAGTCGAGAGGAGACATGACTCACGAAGTCCGAACTCGTGATTCGATCACAGTCGTTGATCACGGGAGGAACGAGGATCGTAGATCTAGTCCCGAAGCATTCACTGATTTGGAAATCGGGAAGGAGGAGGAAGAAAATTTTTGAAAGTCCCGAAGTGTGGGGTCACGAAGGGAGTTGACCCACGGTCATAGTTCGTGGTCACATCAACAAGGAAGACTAGCCCTAAGAGCTAGTGTCACTAGCACAAGAGAAAAAAGCACAAGGAGAGGGTCCTCAGGTGCCACATAGTGGGAACTGAAGAGGTAAAGAGGGCCTGTATCAAGTCAATTCAGTTCCATCAGGAGCCTAGTGAACCATTAGTTTGACAACTTGAACGATCCTAGACTAGGAGGTCGAGCCATCCCTTTGGATAAGGGGGGAGGTTGGCATCAGATGGTATCAGAGAACAATTTCATCTGTATATTTCAGGCGAAGGAGGAGCTGGATATGCTCTCGGTTGTAGAGTGAGCACCAGGTTTTCCAGGAGGGGAGGAAGAAGGTGAAGATGGCCATTGACGGTCATAAGCATGGTCGAGGAGAAGTCCAGTCATAGAAGAAAAAGGCAGAGATGGAAGGGGAGCTCAGTGAAATTTGAGCACAGATGGAGAAGCTTTCATTCAAGATGTAGCAGGAGTCAAAGGTACACTAGAGATATGAATGGTCTATGAAGAGGATAGCCAGATGGCCTGTTAAAATTTTTTTGGCCAGAAGGCAACAAAAAATGTTAAAGAGGTGGCTAAGGGATGCTGAAAACCCCATTCATGAGGGAAAGAGATATGGAAAGAGGCTCATAGATTTCCAGGTGGAAAATGAGTATGGATCAGTGGATCTCATAAAATGCCATGAGGGAAGAAGAGACATCCCATACTGCCAGGTGGGAAAGGGAGAAGAGGTGAACTCAACGGAGAGTTCATTGGCAGAAGAGGAGGTATGAGAGAAACCTCACTCATGTGGAAGTTCGCACAAAACTGTGAGACATGTGAATGAAGATGATGAGAAGTTACAAACTTCTGTCACAGATAAGGAGGATCAAAGGGATATTCTGATCATTGGAGGAGTCAAGATATTCCTACCAAGCGGTCGAGGAGAGGCTAACATAGAGGTTGCAGAGGCAACATAACGACAACCAATGGAGACTGTCATGGATGAAACAAAATAGATACTGATGTCTGTCCCAATAGAAGAAGAACGCCCAATTGAGTTATTCACTCAGTGGGAATTGGAGTTGAAGGAACTGGAGGATTTTTTGGTCAATCCAGAACTAGAAGGTGGCTGTTGAGGAATATCCATGTTGGAGGATATACACCAGCATGAATCACAACTAGGGGAAGATGGAATGGGAACAACTGAAGGATTGTCAGGAGAAGTGGTAGCTGAGCAACAGTTCAGTGATAATAATCCTGCAGGAGTGGAGACTCCAGCAGAGTGACAAGCTAAGATCACGAAGGAGGAAGATGTCTTGGGACGTCAGCGAGATTTTCCCATCGACAAGGAGAGAGTGTAGTAAGCTAGTCTGCAAAAACAAAAACAGCCAGGGGAGTAGCTAGACAAAGTGATCGAGGAGACCAGAGAGATGATGTTGGAGTCAGTAGAGGAATCGTTAGCACGAGGAAGCTGGAAGAAAAGAAACAAGCATGAGAAGCAGGGATGATGCAACAATAGCAGTGGTGAAGAAGAGGAGCCCAGAGACAACTCCAAGAGAAAATCTGGGATCCAAGTGGATTTAAGCCCCATTGGAGAGCTCATGAGTAGGAGTTCATGATTTTTTCCACTGTGGAGTATGATAAAGGATCATTTCTCCATCTCAGCACGTGCCAGCTCATTTACACGCGTGGTGCGCATTCAAAGTTTCCTTGAGGATCCAAGGTGTGATCCAGGCATTAATTAGGGAGAAGATGGAAGAGAAGAATCCTGCCTTCGCACGATTAAGAGATGAGGTCGCCATTAATAGGTTGACGACAAATTGGATCTACATCCGATTTGGGGACAGATTGCTATCATTTTAATTTGGCATTCCACCATTAATAGAAAATGACAATTTTTCTTGTTTTATCTTTCTGTGTAATGGATGTTGTGTTGTGAATGTCTTTTACATGTTTCTGAATTTTAGATGGATGTTAGAAATCGTATGCAGGGATAGAGATATAGTTTTATATTCGTGAGTGTGCTAAGTTAAGTCTGGTTCTCTAGGCTAAGTGTAAGGAGTGTGCGCAAAGCTGGAAAACTCTGTAAGCTGACGCAAGGAGTGCGGGTTTGAACTTAGTGGAGTTAGAAGAGAAGTTGCCAGGAAGGCACACCAGATTTACTTACAGACTCGAGGAGAAATTTCAAGGCGGTTAGGTCCCTTGAAAATAAATATTGTGTGGAGAGAGGCATAACACATAGTTACTAAACACTCTGGAATACTCTGCCAGGATGGCATTGATATTGCATGAGCATACCCATGAACTACACGGTGGAGGGTATGAAAGAATCCCAGAATTGCTGAACATTCTAGTGAACGAAGGTTTTGCAAGAAGAGCATTGACAAAGGAAAGGAGATGCCTTAATCCTTTCTGTAAGGTCGAGGGAGAAGTTGTTGAAGAAATGATCAAGTGCAAGGAGTGCACCTAAGGTATCTATAGTTTACCTTATAAGTTAAGAAGGAAGGGAAAAAGAAATCCAAGAGGGAAAAGAGAAGCTCACAGAGGGACTTGAAGCCTTGGAGGTTTTCAAGCTAAGGAAAGTCGCAGAAGGAAGTCTATGCAGAACTCTGCAAGGAGTGAAAAAAGGAGTTTCGAGAAGAGCCTAAGTCTCGTAAGAGAAATTGTGCTAAGTACACAAAAGGAGTCGAGGACTTGCCGAAGTCTCGAAAATGGTGAAGTTACCCATCATCAAGAAGGAGGTAGGTGATAGAAGTTCGAGAGGTTCTGGAGAAGGAACTTCAGAAGGTTTGTGGGAGAGAACATGGATCTTCATGAAGTCACAAATAGTGATATTAATCTAGGCCACTAGATTTGCAAGGATGAGTGGCAAAGGATCAACGCATCGTCGACTCATAAGTCAGAAAAGTAGAGTTGAGAGGAGACAAGACTCATGAATTATGAACTCACGATTCAATCATAGCCATTGATCACGAGAGGAACGAGGATCGTAGATATGGTCCTAAAGCATTCACCAATTTGGAAATCGGGAAGGAGGAGGAACCAAATTCATGAAAGTCCCGAAGTGTGGGGTCGTGATGGGAGTTGACCCACGGTCATAGTCCGTGGTCACATCAACGAGGAATACTATCCCCAAGAGCTAGTGTCACTAGCACAAGAGAAAAATGCCCAAGGAGAGGGTCTGCAAGTGCCACATATTGGGTGCCAAAGAAGTAAAGAGGGCATGTATCAAGTCAATTCGGTTCCATTAGGAGCCCAACGAACCATTCAATTGGACAACTTGAACGATCCTACATCGAGATGTCGAGCCAACCCTTTGTGTTTGACAACACAGGTATTCCAACAAAGGACAAACACCTTCAGTAACCACTCACATAACCAGATCAAAGGTCAACACATCAATTTTTTCATGTGGTAAAACCCCTATGGGGAAATATCCATGGCCCCAACCAACGCAGCCACTTGGAGCATTTTATTAATGAAAAAGAAAAAGATTACAAAGATATTTTACAAGAGAGTTTCTCACAATCGATCATCAACAAATGAACCTCCATGCTCTTTAAGTAGAGATCATGGACCAATTGGGTGTTAAGCCATGAATCAATGGTCATTAATATCGAGGAGAGTATGAACCGTCGGATCACTCTATGTCGGTAACAAATCGTGACCATCGGATTTCCGAACTACAAATGCATACTAATGCATACTAAAGAAACAAACTAAGAAACACACTTTTACCTAACGACACATTAGACCAAGTAGATCTTAACTAATTCCTAAGCATCTAAATATCCTAACATCCCCCCTTAAGAGAAACTTGGGATAGGATTGAAGGATTTACAATGTTGATACAATAGGAGAAGGAAGGATGCATTAGAGCCTATCCCCCCTTAATGATAGCTTCCTGAACTCCTAACATAGATCGAAGTTTGGAAAATTTTGCTTCAATAAGAGACTTTGTGAAAATGTCTGCAACTTGATCTTCTGTAGAGAAAAAGAGCACTTCAATAACTTAATCATGAATGAGCTTTCTGATGAAGTGCATGTGTATCTCGATGTGCTTGATGCGCTGATGTTGAACTGGGTCTTTGGTCAGTTTGATGGGACTCTGATTGTCACACCAAAGGCTGTTCGTATTTTTTTTCTCTAATCCAAACTCTGAAAGGATCTGTCGAAGCCACAAAGCTTCCTTACTTTCATTTACCACTACTCGGTACTCTGCTTCTACTGAAGAAAGTGCAATAGCATGTTGTTTCTTACAGGCCCAAGTGATAGGTCCTGAACCAAGGCTGAAAACATAACCTGCAGTAGACTTTCGATCACCAAGGTTTCCGACCCAATCTGAATCCGTGAAACCAACCAATAAAGGATTCCCCATTGAACTATAATGTATCCCAAACTAAACTGTACCACAGACATATCGAAGTATCCTTTTAGCTACTTTTCAATGGCTTTCATGGGGTGTTTTCATATACCAGGCAACAAGACCAACAACAAAGGAAATATCGGGATGAGTATGAGTAAAGTATAAGATCCTACCAACTAACTGATTGTACAGGGTGGCATCAACTTCAGGAGAAGTACAGGTGGCAGTAAGCTTGACTCCAGACTGGAAGGGAGAATGGGTTGGTTTACAATCATCCATGTGAAAGCGACGAAGAAGGTCACAAGCATACTTAGACTGGGAAATCAAAATTCCTTCATTGGTTTGCAAAACTTGGAGGCCAAGAAAATAGTGCAAAAAACCTAAGTCTATCATTTCAAATTTCTTCTTAAGGTTGGTTTTCACATGGTTTAAAAGTTTTGAGGCACTACCAGTAAGGATATGGTCATCAACATAAACGACAAGGATTATGAGATGGATTTCTACTTTATTGGTATAAACATTAGGATCAGAATGGCATCTAGAGAATCCAATGTCAATAAGAAAGTTGTCCATTTTGGCATACCAAGCTCAGGGAGCTTGCCTAAGACCATAAAGATATTTCTTAAGGTGATAAACATGGCTAGAGTCATTCTGGACATAGCCAAGAGGTTGTTCCATGTAGATTTCTTCTTTCAAATCACCATGCAAGAAGGCGTATTTAACATCCATAGGATGGACCTCCCATTTATGTGAGGCAACAAGGGCCAGAACAAGGTGGATGGAATTCATTTTGGCTACAGGGGAAAAGGTTTCATTATAGTCAATTCATTCAACTTGGGAAAATACTTTGGCAACTAACTGAGCCTTGTGTCTTTCAACACTTCCATTTGATGCATACTTAGTTCTGTAGACCCATTTACATCTAACAAGTTTTCTTCCTTTTGCAAGAGGTACAAGATCCCAAGTATCATTTTCCATTAAAGAACGATACTCTTCATTCATTGATGTATCCCAATCTGGATGACCTGAAGCTTCTGTAAATGTCTCTAGATCACGAGTCTCTAAAACTTGAGCCAAAAGAGAAGAGGGTTGTTGGAACTGGGAACGTGTTCGACACTGATCTGAAGGATCACCGACAATATCACTAGCTACTTCTCATGTTGAATAGACCCATCTAGGAAGCGGTGGAACTGGTGCTTGTTCAGGTTCAAAGGACTCATTTGGAGGAAGGTCAGTAGGTGGAGGTGGATTTTCATCCTCACTTTCATCATCTGAAGAAGAAACCAGAATAGGAATAGAATAAGGCACAAACGTCGAAGATGGCTCGTAGGTCGAAGAAGGAACAACCACCGAATTAGGATCGCAGGCCAAGAGATTTTCATCAAATTTAACATCTCTTCTAAGAATAATTTCATTACAATGTGGTTGAAGAAGTCTATAATCTTTGACATCTTCATCATAACCAACAAATATACACTTTTCACTTTTAGACTGCAATGCTTTCCTTTTCTCATCAGGAATGTGCACCCATGCTATACTGCCAAATACATGGAAGTGACTTACATCTGGTTTAATTTTAGTCCAAGCTTCTTCCAGTGTTATATTTTTAAGAGCCTTTGTGGGAGTGTGATTGACTATGTAATTTTCACAGTTGATTGCTTCTGCCCAATACTTTAGACTTAATCCCTTAGATTGGCTCATACAATTATCCATTTCTTTTAATGTGCAGTTCTTTCTCTCAGAAACACCATTTTGTTGTGGTGTATATGGAACAGTGTGTTGCATTTGGATGCCCTGTGTAGTGCAATAACATCTAAAATTATTTTTCACATATTCACCTCCATTATCTATTCTTAACTTTTGAATTTGATGTCCATATTGCTTTTCTACAAGGGCCTTGTAGGCCAAAAACTTGTCAAAAACTTTTCTCTTAAGTTTTAAGAAGTAAACCCAAGTACGTCTGGAAAAATCATCAATGAAAGTTAAGAAATACTTGCACCCAGAAAAAGAAGGAGAAGAAAATAGACCACACAAATCACTGTGAACAAGCTATAAAGGGCCCGAGGTGTGCCAAGAAGCACGTTTGTCAACACTATCCTAATGATGTTTATCGAGAACACAACTGGAAAAAACACCATATCTACATGAAACAAGAGGATTACTAGTCACCATATGTTGATTACATAGTTGCTACAATGAGCGATAGTTTATATGACCAAACCGCTTATGCCAAAGTTTGCTCAAGTCATCGCTATGAGCAACACAAGCTGATGAAAAAATTGATGACCCAAAGTTGTCAAACTTGTACAACCTGGTAATATCATCATCAATTCCAATTGCAAGATCATGCTTAGGATATTTTAGATCCTTGATTACAACTTGGTGAGGTGAAAACTCTACGGTTTTACCTTCACCTGAATGAGTGATTTGATATATTGATAGAAGGTTACAAGAATGACTTGGAACACATAATACATCATTGAAATGACCATTATCTATTTGAATTGTTCTAGATCCTACAACACTAAGATATCTATCATCACCAACAAATAGTTTCTTGGTGTTACATTCATTTAGAGTAGAAAATATGGCTTTATCCTTAGCCATATGATAAGATTCTCCTGAATCAATAAGCCACTCATCAAAAGAAGAAGTAGAATTTGTGTTGAAGGAGAAACCAGAAGGGGAAAGTGCATGTCCATGAGAAGAACAAGAAGAAGTAGAATCAATATTGATGTTGTTCTTCTTCATCGTTGCTTCTAAAATTGTCATATTCTTGAAACATTTGGATTCATCATGACCATCTTTATCACAAAAGTTGCAATGTCTATCAGTCTTCTTATTTTCATATTTTTCTCCTTTGTCACCATTAGGAGCTAAAGTTGTCTGAGCGGGTTTGGGACCCTTATATTGCTTGTTGTTGTAGCGAGGATGTTTCTTCTTGGGATACTTGGGTTTATCTTTTTGATGGGAAACTAAGGCTTTGTTAGAGGTACCTACAGTGCTGATCACTCCAAGTTGTATAATCTTATCTTCCTCTCTAATCAAAGTAGCACAAAAGGAATCAAGAGTGGGTTTTTCATAAGCTTTCCCTAGAGCCTCTCTCATGGCATAAAAGGTAGATACAAACAAAGAATATGCACTACCTATCTTAGAAAGAATAAGATAGATGCAATGCTCTTCCTCCAATTTTATCTTATATTATTCACATAAAATTATGAGTGTTTTAAACTTAGATAGATAGTCTCCAAGGCAAGAAAAATCACTTGGATTCAAGGTCAGTATTTGATTTTATAATTGTTGTGCTCGAATAATATTGAGTTTACCAAACACAGATTCAATCTTGTCCCAAGCTTCTTTGAGGTCATCAATTTCTTGAAGGTGGTACTTTAAATCATGAGAGATGGACATTCCGATTAGTCCACATGATTCGTCACTCCTATTATCCCATTTGGCTTTCTTATCATCATCAGTGGGTGTTTTTTCCTTTCCCAAGGTAATCCGGTACAGGCCTTTACTTCTTAATAAATATTCTATATGAGATTTCCATTGGAAGTAGTTGTTGTTGGTAAGAAAGACATTACTTTTAGAAACCATATTAAATATGTAGATGATGTGGATTTAAAAACTGAAAATGATGATCTGGATGGAAAGATATCGAACATTTGTGCAGTTTAAAAAAAAAAACGACACTGTAAATGGACTTTCGATGTGAGAGTTATGCCATTTTAAAAAAGTCATAAATGGTAACCAACTGACCACGTGATAGTGTAAGTTTCTTTATGAAGTGACCCGCTTTTATAAAGAGAAGTGGGGATCACTTTTACAATGAAGTTACTTTATAATAGAAAATCTGCATGCAAAATAAATAACTCTAAAATAAAATATTAAAGCTACTTATAGTGATTCACTTTTATACTTGAAGTTAAATACACTTTACAATTTTAGCATGGACTTTTTCAAAAAAAGTAACAAAAGAGAGACTTGAACGCAAGACCTCTTACTTAATACGGCAAGTTTTAACCAAATGGTCTAACAAAACATATTGTAATGTTTAGAAGGAGGATTGGGGGTGTTATTTTTGTTGTTGTGGAAGACGGCCTTGGAGAGCGTGCTAAGAAAAACTCTTTTCACACAAGAAAAAAAATTTCGCTTCTCGATGATAACAAGGGTTAGATCTCGGTTAGCTTACCTGGAAGATGCACCTTTTCCTATCTGTTTTTGATTTTCCGATATCGCACAAGGCGAGGGGAAAATCCCATATGCAGATCTAAAAGATTAGCAACACGAAAATAAATAATACAAAACCAAAATACTACTTTGCAAAATTTAAAAAAAAAAATGCGTATTCAAGCTTTATACCTCCGGATCTGACTGTAATGGTCGTATCTTGGGAAAACAGAAACATTTTGAGTGAAATGAAAAGTGTTCCTAAATGAAACGAGTGCTTTGGATGCAATGGAACAATCCTCTTAGCCTATAAATGTATGAAAATGACAGAAAATGGAGATGAGACAACTTGGCTTCACGATCTCGATCTACAACAGGAGTGGGTCTTCAAACATGCTTTGATACTATGTTCAAAAACACAAATATTCCAACAAAGGACGAACACCTTCAGTAACCACTCACATAACCAGATCAAAGATCAACACATTGATGTTTTCACGTGGTAAAACCCCTATGGGGAAACATCCATGCCCCCAACCAATGTGGCCACTTGGAGAAGATTATTAATGCAAAAGAAAAAGATTACAAAGAGATTTTACAAGAGAGTTTCTCACAA
>SNQJ01S0008980.1:141412-164149 GCA_010110895.2 Picea sitchensis
TAATAATAAAGGAAGGACCTGGCAATTTCTCTGGTGGACGTAGCCCACACTGGGTGAACCACGTAAATCTGTGTCTCTCTCGTATTGTGTGTCTTCTGTGTTTTTGTTTCTGCATTTGTTTTATTTTATTGCTCCGCGGTCCTGTTTTTCTAACAAAATCCAGCTAATGTAAAGATGTGTTCATATGTCGAGGTACAAACAAGCCAGAAATATCAAGAAGACTCAATTCCAAAATTTAATCGACAAAAATCTACAACTATACGAAGTAAGGATCAAGTTACAAGGATGCCTTATCGACATTCTAATCACAAAAATCGATACTTTAGCCAAACCTTATATCAACATAAACAAATGACCAGTATGTTGAAGAATATTACTTCAGCTACAAGTGATGCTCAAAATAGAAGTTATCATGGGAGTCGAAATATATCAAGTTCCTTCCAAGAACCCTATAAACTCCCCATGCAAAAGATCGAATGAGGATGGGAAAACTCCTTTACAATGCGAAAGTTCTTCTTAGCACTTAGAAAATCCCATCGTCTCAAGTCCTCAATGATTACTAACTTGATAATGAAGAATCAGGCGACAATAATTACAAGCTAGCGCAAGAGATAAGTCTTCCATAAAGTATGCTTTGAAGACAAATCATTTTTAAGGTTAAGGCAATGTTATGAACATAAATATACATGTATCATAGATATTCATAACATAATAAATAATAAATAATTATTATTAATAATGAAAGGTCATGTCTCAAAGGACATGACTATTGGTAAAGGGCACCCCTGTGTGGGTATATAAACAAGCCCTCATTCTCAATTGTAAATATCTTATATCTTATCTTATCTTATCTATTCATTTATTATTTATAGTCCTATATGGATTATTTTTTTATATTCCAAGTATTTTGGATAATTCTTGTGTGAGGGAACTTTGTTCGTCTCAAATTGAGCCTCTGCTATGGCTCTGCAACTGCATCTAGATGCTTTGACTCTACATTTGACTATACTAACTATGAATCTGAATCATTTGAGTCCTCTAAATCAGAACTGTTGTCTGAAGAAGAGTCAGCATGTGCATGCTAATTATATCGGATAGGTGGAAGAATGAAGGTGTCTTATGCGGTTGTTGAGGTACATGCAAGACATTTTCCTCGAATTGGACACTTCGCTCAATGATGAGTCGGTCCGAGGAAAGATCAATAAGTCTATATCCATTCACACCATTGGGGTGTCAAACAAAAATGCACTTTTTTCTCTATGGATCAAGTGCATTCCTCTTTTCAGAGGGAATCTGGGCCCATGCATGTGAACCTAAAATGAGAAAGTGGGTCACTTACGGTTTCAGGCCACTCCAAGCCTCGTAGGGGGTCTTATCCTTGAAAGTCTATGGGGAGATCTGTTTTGGATGTATGTTGCACAATTAAGTTCTTTGACCCATAGTCTTTGTGGTAGTGACTTTTCATGTAGCATGCAATATGCCATCTCCTTTAGAGATCTATTTTTCCACTTAGCAACTCCATTTTGTTGCAGAGTATAGGGAATTGTGTGCTACAACTGAATCCCTGCCTCATGGAAAATATAATTGATCTTATGATTGACATACTCTCCCCCTTTATTAGTTCATAGGACTTTGATCTTCTTTCCGGAATATGTCTCAACCAAGGCTTTGAGAAATCATCAACAAAAACAAGAACAAACCTCACTTTGTTGATGGATGGATGCGTAAAAGGACCCATAAGTTCACTATGGATCATATCTAAAGGTTTGGAAGCTCGTTGAGACTTTCATTTTTCGAATTTCTCTTGGGGGTGTTTTCTGAGAACACGTATGTTGGAGGTAGGACAAAGCGAAAAACCAGGGTGATTTTGAGAAAGAAAGCATGCATGAGGAAAGTGACAGCTGGAATGAAGAACAACATGCGCGCATGCAGGGAAGACCTAATGACAATAGGGTTAGGGTTTTGGTAATGTATTTTAATGGATGAAGAGTAATAAAGGTATAAATATTGATACTTAGGTATCATAAGGGGGTCAAATATATACTTAGGTATCGTTCGGTTCGATTGGGAGTATTATCGAGTTTAGCTAGTTATCTATGAATTGTTGTGATATGGAGTATTTTGTTGTATGATTTATTTTGTATAATTTGTTGAGATAGAGAAGATGAAGGAGGGTAGATCTTGAGGGTTAGATCGTAGGCTGAGGATCCTGGTGTGATCTAGTCCTCCTCATATAGATCCTACCCAACTATGAGTTATTGTAAAGCGCATGACGTTGTAGTGACATAATGATTATAATAAAAGATTTGAGAGCCAAATCTTTGTGGACGTAGCCCAGGTGGGGGTGAACCACCTTAACATATTTGTTATGTGATGAATGCATGCATATCTTTATTTTCCTCAATATCTATTGTTATGTTTAATGAATGAGTTGTTATATTTACTGCTTATTTGTGAATGACAGTATATTGTGTGTACAAGTGATAATAGTGGTTCAATATACAGTTCTCATATCTTGCACTCAATCCTAGGCTATAAACACATGAGTATTACAACCACCCATTAAATCTATCTCGGGTGAGACTGTGCAACACATTCTGTGTGTTTTGTTTCCTTTTGGTTTACCAGGAGGGATGATAGTTTTAGAGGCTTTGTTGGAAACCCGAATAGACATGAACCCTGGGTCAATAAACTCAGACAGAAGAATAGAAGGAGAGAGTTAACCAACAAATGGTTTCATTTCCATTGGTAGGAACATGATAGGATTGAGTAGTTGAGATAGGATAAGCAAGAGAAGAGTGAATAAAAGAAGAAATAAATGAGCCATTAGAAGGGGATGTTGAGACCATGGAATCCCACAAAAGCAGAGATCGAAACTTGGTTGAGAACCAATGAGTTAGAGTTTGCATAGAAATATAACAAAAACCCTAGAGTAACACACTGCAAATATCTTGAGAAATACGTGTTTACTGATTTGCATGAAGTCTTTTTCTGTGATTTTCCACACTTATTGCAGGAGTGGATACTAAGGTTGAAGGATAACCACAAAATGAACCAGATCCAATAGTTAGAGTGGACCCCAGTACATATTGAGCAGTTACAGCAGGTGAACAACAAATTCACCCACGTAGTAGATTTTTGGGTTGATGGTATTGTGGCAAGATTTATAACAGAGTTTGTAGTAGACACAGCGAAGTCGTACAGTGCACCAGAGAAAGAGTTTCTATGTGACCCTCGAGGAAGGTACATTCAATCATTCTATACTTCTATTAATATATTGCTATACAATAAAGGTGTAATGACAATGGATTTAGAGAGCTAATGTTCTATGTGTGCATGGGGGAAGGGGGGAAGCACTGGCAGAAAGAGGAGAAATGGAAGGAGGAAAAGATAAGGGCAAGAAGGAGGAACCCTTGGACCCAATCATGATGGATGACGACCAGATCAAGCGGATCATGGAGACAGCTGGAAAGATTCGTACGAGAGTACCCTACAAATAAAAGGTGAATACCAAGAAGAGAGTCGTAGCCATGAGGGAAGGATTGGTGAGTGATGAGTAAGAGGTAGAGGATCTCCAGGCTGTGGAGCAGATTGAGGAAATCCTGCATGCAACATATGAGAGGAAGATGAGAGGTCCAAGAGAAGGAAGAGAAGGCAATAATCCTGTCCATATCAATGTCAGTGTGGAACCCATAAACCCATGTGTGAATAATACACCAAAGAGAACAACACCATTTAGACAACTGAAGTTCATAAGCAGTCAGACCGCATGAAGTACATCTACACAAGGAACAACAAATGGAGGGGCTAGTTCATGCAACACTAGTTAGGTATCTACACTGTGTGGAGGTAGTAGCTCAACATTCGGAATGGCAGGACATGATCCCACCATCAGGTTACCATAATTTTGAGGAGAAGCAACAAAATACCTTGAGAAACACTTGTTCATTTGTGCAAATATCTGGGAAGAAAAACATATCACAGATGAAGATACTAAACTTGCATAGTTATCTATTACGCTAAGAGACCGCACATTAGACTAGTACATGAGTCTAGATGCAAACAATGCACATGGGATGACAAGGACACTGACAGATATTAAGAAGTTACTGATTAATGAGTTCCAGAAGTCGAGCTCAGAGGATCAATACATGAATGAGATGATAGAATTCCAAAAGAAACCTGGAGAATCTGTTTGGGAGATTGACCAGTGATTCAAGCATTTAAAAGGCAAGTTGAAGTATCTTGTGACTGATATGAAGCATAAGAGCCTGTTCATCAATTCACTCCTACCACACTTAAAATACCCATTGCGACAACATAAGTTGCAGATGCAAGTAGAGGCTCTACAGGCAGCCCTGCAACTGGAAGAAAACCAATATCAATAGACAAACCCAACTATCGAAGAACTGAAGGAGGATTTGAAAAACTTAATGTTTCAACTAAACCAAGATAAGAGTAAGGACAAACGAGAAGTTGTTTGGTGTACACATGCAGGATGGAAGGACACCACATGAACAAATTTATGACATTCATGCAATATATGGCAGTAGGAATGACAAATCCGTTACCAACAGGAGGATTATGGTGTGAAATCTATAAGAAACCGGGTTACCATCCATATCACTGCACGATGATGTAGAAATACTAGACAGTCCCAAAGAGCTCATATTGCAAATTTTGCAAGTCAGTGGGCCACGACGATGAATATTGTAGAACTATGGAGTTGATGTGAGAAAGGACATCAGAGGCATATAGAGTGCAGGCAGAAATGATGAATGGGAAAGAAACACCACAGTTTAATCAAGTTCCATCTCCATACAACACTACGCAGCAACAGAATAATACTACGCAACAACCATATAATAACGCGCAACTGCAGTACAACATAGCACAGCCTCAGTACAATATCGTGTAGTATAATCAAGTGCCTTTGTATAACGCGTCGAGAGGAGATTGAGCAAGCTACATAGGTGGAGGATGAGCCAGAGGAGGTTTTGGACGAGGTAGAGGACCAGTGGTATGTCATAATTGTCAAAAAATAGGACATTATGCAAGAGAATGTTCGCTTCCACCAACAACTTGTATGTATTGTCGGGCATTGGACCATGATATAGAGGAATTTCCGACACCATTAGTAAAGATATAGGAAAAGAGGAACCATAACAACCAAAATGTTTAGTGGATTTCAGCTGAAGCAAGGGATGAAGGATGAAACATCAATATAGTTACTCATGGAGGAGATAAAATAGGGAATGATGCAGTCTAACAAGAACCAGTACAAAACCAATGGGTGAAGAAGAATATCGAACCAAGGAAACAGTTTGATGCGCAGAATGAGAAGGAAATATTTAAGGAATCCAACCAAGAATTTCATAAGGAAGACATGGCGTCAACTTCAACTACGCAGCAAAACAAGGAAGCACCGGAGTACGAGATACCTCCAGTATTGGATCATACCAATGAAATGAAACCCATGGGATAAGTAAGTACAATCAAAGGCTTTTTGAAATCATGTGTAAAAGTATTGAATGATCCATCATCTATCAAAATATTGCAAAACATATTAGAAAAATGTAGTATAGAGATGGAAGGCAAACTAGAACAAAAAACGATCAATCACCTACATGCAAGAAGAAGAACTAGTAGGGAGTTCAGACTGAATGCCAATATCATAGATTTCAACATGGGAGACATCATATTGGATGTAGGATCTGAATTTAATGTATTACCAAAGAATACATGGCAATGCATGGGAGAGGCCATGTTAGGTTACTCACCTATTCAACTGAAACTTGCAAAACAACACAGAGTCTTACCAATCGGTAGACTGGAAGGAGTAACAGTACACCTAGATGGAGTGCGCACTAAAGCATATTTTGAAGTCATTGAAATAGTGGATGACACTACACCATATCTAGTGTTGCTTGGTATGGACTAGGAATTTGACAACCAGACCATAATCAACTTGAAGACGAGGAAAATTACATTCGAGTCAGGGGAATACAGGTTCATCGCACCATTAGACCCATCAGAAGGGGAGAGGTTTGTAGAACCTACTTGCCTAGACTTAGAGGAAATCGACCAGTTGTATAGAACAATTGCACGCAATGAGGATTACGTAAACCCAACTACAGATGGGATACTCATTTGGTAGAGCATTACTTCATGTGCAACAGACTCAGACACCAATTTAGAAAACTGGTAACAACGATTACACGACGTTTCCACGCGAACATGTGCAAGAATAGACCACGCAGTAAGATGGGTAGGAACAAAAGTAAGGGAACCACCTAGTTTCAACGGAATAAATGATTTGGAAACATTCTTGGAATAGTATGAATATGAAGTCTTGGAGAAACAAAGATTGTTAGCACTTGATACAACACTCAAGGCCACAACTGTAATATGGTGGGGCACACACAAAGAGACAATCACATATTGGTACCAATGTAAGCAGTTATTGTGAATAAGGTTCGACGCAGAACAGAAAAACAACAAGCAACAGGGGTACAATGGACAAGGGGCACCAACGAAACACTTGGAGAAGTGCAGAATGCTATGGAAATTGACACCCACGGAGGAATGGCCTCATCATTTCATACACACTCTAGAGGGCATACCAGCGAACTGGTATACAAACCAGGAATTCCATAAGGTAACTACAACCTGGACGACATTGCAACATAATTTTATAGTCACTTTCTCATTCGAGCATGACAACCCCAACATAAATACTGCTCTTAAATATATAAGAGGAGTGATATTCATCAAATAACCAAAAGTAGAACTTATAACAGAAGAACAACAACAAAACAAACAGACAATGAAGGAATTGTTGTCGTGTTACCATGTGCATGAGGAAGCACCAGATGAAGACGATCCACATGATATTCAGATTGAAGAATCATAAGGTGAAAGAGAAGTGGAGGGTCCACCGATAGAATCAAAATTTATTGCCGCACCGATCAAGGTAAAGAATGTTAGCATTGGGACAGTTGAGAACCCCAAAATGGCCAACATTGGAGACTATTGGGATGAGAAAATAGTGGAAAGTATAATGGAGTTATTGCATGAGTACAATGACTTGTTTCCTACAACATTTACAGAGATCAAGGGTAAAGATGGAGATCTAGGAGAAATGAAGATACCACTCAGACCTGAAGCAAGATCAATCAAACAATGACCATATAGAATGAATCCAATATATAAGCAGAAAGTCAAAGTTGAGATCGACAAGATGCTCAAAGACGGAATCATAGAACCAGTTGAAGAATCAGAATGGATAAACCTGATGGTAGTTCAGGACAAAAAACAAGGAGGGATAAGGATATGCATCGACTTAAGGAAGTGAACGATGCATGCCTACATGACTCATTCCCTACACCTTTCATGGATGAAGTGTTAGAGAATGTAGGTGGACATGAAGCTTACTCATTCACTGATGGATTCTCAACCTACCATCAGATTAAGATAGCAAAGGAAGATAGATACAATACCACGTTTGTGATAGAATGGGGATCCTACCAGTACAAAGTCATGTCATTTGGACTGAAGAATGTACCAACAATATTCTCCAGAGTAGTCATCATCATGTTTAAAGAATTCGTCCATAAGTTCCTAGAGGTATACTTAGACAATTGGACAGTTTATAGTTTGTTGATAGACCATGTAGAATTCTTATGGGTGATGTTAGAAATATGTAGGCAGTGCCAGATATCATTGAACATAAAGAAATGCATATTCAGAACACCGTTTGGGATACTATTGGGCCACATATTATGCAAACAATGTTTACCAATAGATCCTGCAAAGATTGTAGTAATTTTTAACTTACCACCACCAAAAATAGTCTGCCGTCCAAGAGCGACATTGGCACACACAGGATACTATAGGAAATTCATTAAAGGGTACACGCAGATCATTGAACCTGGGAAAAACTGTTCAATGATCTAGATACCCTTAAGAAAAAGATGGTCACCGCACCAATATTAGTATTTCCAGACTGGGAAAAGACATTCCATGTGCATGTAGATGCATAATCCATAGCACTTGGAGCTATCTTGGCGTAGCAAGGAGTGGGAGACTTGGATCACCCGATAGCATTTGTGAGTAGAAATTTATCAGAATCAGAACATAACTATAACACTACAGAAAGGGAAGGCCTAGTTATGTTCTACACACTGCAAAAGTTCAAACATTACTTATTGGGGAAATACTTCAAGATGTTTAGAGATCACTCATCCTTTAAATACCTAGTCAACAAGCCCGTGTTGGGGGGGAGAATCTGTCGATGGTTATTACTATTGTTTCAAGAATTTGAATTTGAAGTAATCATCAATCCAGGAAAACTAAATGCAAGACCTGACCACCTATCAAGGGTCACGAATGGAGAAGAACCTGCGAATTTAGAAGACAACTTTCCAAATGCATAGTTATTTTTAGTACAGATCATTGATGATTACTTTGCAGATATTATTCAGTACTTGAGAAGAGGTACTCCACCGCAAGAATATAACACCGGGCAAAAGAAAACCTGGTAGTCTATGCTGCATACTATCAACTGATCGTAGGACACTTATACAAAATGGATGTATATAGCATCTTGTGACATGTTAGAGAACGAAATACCAAGAATCTTAGCAGAATCCCACGAGGGAATAGCATGAAGGAATTATGCAGGGAAAGATACCCCGCAGAAGGTATTGCACACAGGACTATGGTGGCTAACCATTCACTGAGACTCAAAGGAGTATTGTTAGAGATGTGATATCTTTCAAAGGGTAGGTAAACCCAACAGAAGGGACGAGATGCCATTACGACCACAAGTAACATTGCAGGCATTTGACAAGTGGGCAATAGACTTTGCAGGACCAATCAACCCACCAACAAAAAGAACAAGAGATAGGTACATTATCACCGTGATAGAGTACCTAACAAGATGGGTGAAAGTCGCACCAGTAAAGGATTGTAGCTCATAAATAGCAACACACTTCCTATTTGAGAAAGTAATCACTAGATTTGGATGCCCAAGATTTTTGATGAGTGACCAAGGCACACACTTCATAAACAACAACATCAACGCTATGACTGAAGAGTTTAAATTTCATCATCAGAAGAGCACACCATATCACCCACAGGCAAATGGAACAGTGGAAGCATTTAACAAAATCTTGGAGAACGTGCTGACAAAGATCTGTAACATTAATAGGGAAGATTGGGACCTCAAAGTACCAGAAGTATTAGGGGCATATAGGACTATGTGAAAAACGTTGACAGGGCACACACCATTTAAACTGGTCTATGGCCAAGAAGCAGTGGTGCCATTAGAATTTTTAGTACCAAGCTTGCGCGTAGCAGCGATCACACAGATGACCAAACGAGGCATAGTAAAGGAGCGATTAAATTAGTTAATTACCATGTAGGAAGATCGGATCTTAGTAGGATTCCACCAACAGGTTCAGAAACCAAGGGACAAAGCTTGGCATGACAGACACATAAAGAAGAAAAGTTTCAAGGAAGGAGACCTAGTATTGATGTATGACAACAAATCGTTTCAGCACCAAGGAAAGCTCAGAATGCACTGTCTAGGACCGTACGAAGTAAAATATGTCACAGATAGAGGAGTTTTACAGTTGAGATATTTATTAGGCGTGGATCTCAGAGGAATGATCAATGCAAGCCGACTGAATATGTACAAGGACAGTCGACCAACCAATGCGCAATAAAAAAAAAAAAAACCCAGTATATCAAAATGAACCAATAGAGGCACAGTGCACCAGAAACATAAAGGACATTCATTTTTAGGAACACAGACTCAGCGAGGTTAAGGATAATGGCCAGGTCAAAAGGGAAACAAGAGAGAAATGGAACGACGACAAAAGCAGTACAAAAATATGGAGTTAGGCAGAATTAAAGGACCGATGGGACACCACATTAATCATGCCAACTAGAGTCGACAAGGTAGAGTAATGGCAAGTACGAAAGAAATGAAGGTGAATTTAACCCATAATTAAGGAATCGTCCTCGACAAGCTTCATGCAAAGCCCATACAACACGCGGGCGCGGGAGCAAAGATCCCATTTATGAAAGGAGAACAGATAGAGAGTGATAGAGGTTAAGGAGCATAGATTTGAGTCCACAGAGGTCACAGAGACCATTCAAACTCAACAAACATTTGACATTCATCACCATGTCACCAACAAAGAAAGTAGAAGTAATCCAGAGCACCATAAAACCCAGAGCTATAATCACGTCACAGGTGCAATAGGAAGAAGGTGAACAACAGTTGTTGGAGATCATCAATGTCAATGAAATCCCATACCCAGACACAATACCAGTGAAACCCACACCTATAGTGGAAGAAACCCAACAACCAACACCAGAGGGCACAAATATAGAGAGACTAGCAGAGGTACAAGAGTAGAAGAACCAGGATGCAGAAACCCTGAAGGAGGCGCAACCAGAGAACATCGAATTAGCTTTGAGAGTCAATGGAATGGTCTCAAATCTGGAAGCAGAAGTTGAGCCAGACGAGTCTCAAACCACTATCTCAAAACACCCACCGAAAGGAACAATAGAGGACTTCACACATTGGCCATAATGGTATTCCGAGGAACAACCGGGAGCCGCTAGAACCTCGAGCTAGTTTCCACCACCAAAGAAAGACAAGAAGCAGGTGCATAGGTCACCTCACAAGTAATCGATCACATCCCTCGTTCTACCGCATATACCAGATGGGGTACGAGTGGAAGCAGGCTTGCTAGGATAGATTAACAAGCTCAAATACTCAGACCATGATGTAGCAAACCCAGACAAGTTTCTGAAATTTGCAAAGAGAGTATACTTAGATACTATGGGCATAAATTTGGTTGGGGAACTGATGGATCAGCCACTCCGATGGGCAATAGGGTTGGATAAAACAGGGATTCTAGATCTGTTAGACCTACCACATTTTAGCAGAGGTCAGTATGCAAGTGCATGCATCAAACAACTATTAGCAGTCACACATGGTGGAGACATATGGTTGGACAAGCTCATATCTATAGACGTAGAGCTTATTGCGAACATAATAGGGTTTCCATCCCAGGGCATGGATCTCGTACAGTTTCTTGATGACAAAGCCAAGGAAAAAGAACTAGTAGAAGAGATGAAGAAGAAGTATGGTACCGACAGGGGAACATGAGGGATCATTATCAAGAGGATTAACGATGTCACAACAGAAATGGGTGCAAAAATCTTAGCATGTAAGATGCTAATAAAATGCTGCAAAGAGGAAGTTCCAGCTGGAGTTGTCGCAGTTGCAACTCAAGGCACCGAGGGAACCAAAGTGAGATGGGAACTGTATCTCTTGAACTTGTTCCTGGACAACTTCAAGGATGCGCAGGATCTAGGAACAAAGTTTCACTATTCATGGTTAATCATGCTAATAGCCTTTATGGTCCAGGGAGAACCAAGGTATGTAACGTTTGTTACCAGACCCAAACCTAACCGGGGAGAAAGATACTTATTGTTGAGAGTTATGTCGGATGCTAGGAACAAAAGGATGAACGGTTCCATGTTTGAAGGATACCTATGCGACCTGCAGGAATCCATCTCCAACATGTGGAGGATCACACCACAGGTTGTCGCGTGGTATAGGGACATCGCCAACTTCAAGGCCACACGACATACAATGCAGATACAGACGTAGAAGGATCCTGAGAAGCAGTGGCTACATATGCGCTACTCTATCACAGAGGGAAACATCAACATGGTGATCAAAGAATGGGAGGACAAGTGGAATATTCCATTCCTTACCCAAGACATGTTGGAAAGAAAAGAAGAAGAAGAGGCAGGGCAGGGAGAAACATAGCCTCAGGATGTCCAAGTTCCCAAGAAACAAAGGATGGGCCAAATAAAAACAACATAGACAAACGAAGGGGCAACGAAGACAAGGACCCCAAAGGGGAAGAAGGAGAATACACAGTCGACCAAAGAGCAACAGAAACAAGCTGAGGCAGCGCAAGGGACTGCACAAAATTCCAACTCATAGGAACTAGGGGGGAATAATAGGCCAGCCCCGCAAACAGAAGGCATGTGCAAGAAAATGAAGGCACAAAGAACACTTTCAGAGTATACGATCACGGATGACAATGGAGAAATGATAGCCTGAATGGTCCAGGATTGTCTAGCCGATGATTTTGACAATGTTGTGCACCACAGGGACATGATTCAAGAAGAACTGGTAGACATGTGGTTGTTCCTCAAGAAAATCAAGGAATTATAGATAGCAGGTAGTGGTAGGGGAACAGGGCCATCAACTCCACAGATAGAGGAAATATTGGAAGAAGGAGGGTGAGATCCAGTCCATACAATACTACAGCTGAACTTAACATTCCACATCACACCCAATATGATGCAAATGGATGAGATCGTGGGGAAAACACTTAAGCCAAATCCAATTGGTATTTCCATGGATACCATCCAGGCTCTACACAAGTTGCAGGTTAGAGTGAACCATGAGGTACAGTCTCGAGCACGTTCATACTTAGTAAAATTGCAATAGGCAATAGAGAAACAAGATGCTCTGGAAATAGTCTATGAGCAGGCTAAGTTCAAGACCCAAGAGGAAAAGGAGTGTAGGAAAGGATTGGAGCAAAAAGTGGGAGGAACTTACGAGAATATTCCAAAGGCCGCACAGGGGGATGAAATCACAACAACAGAACAGATTGATCAGATTGCACAGTAAATTGATCAATACCAGAAGGAGATCAAGAATATTTGAGAATATCTCACACCCACTACTCCACCAGTAGTGAAGGAGCAAAGGAAGCAAGAATTAGTAGCGCAACTACAGGAGATAGAACAACAAGTTAGCACAGTAGTTGACTTGTTTGATAAAGCAACACAACTCTAGACAAAGTTAGAGGAGGATCAACAGGTCCAAATGTGGGACAAGGAAGAAGAAATGATCAACACAGTGATCCAATACCTCAAGAAGAGGCAAAAGACAATGGTCATCATAGAGCATGCCAAAGGGGTGCAGGACACGAAGAAACTATAGCCAGAACTCACGACTGCACAAACATAGAAACAAGAGTGACATACTCAAATGGAACTACTGCAAGAGAGGGTAACAGAATTCTTGGCATAGGAATAGGAATCTAAGACGTAGATAGCATAGATCTAGGAAGAGTGTGCAGAACTGATCAATGATGAAATTTCAGCCCGCATATTGGACACACTCAAGGAGAAGACTGCGTAGACATAGACACAGAAAGAATAACTCAAGGAAAAGTTCAAGGCGATCACCAAGGAGATCGAGGAAGAACACAAAGGTTAGGTGGATCGGGACGAGTCACATGTCAATGTTGGGGGCCTATTGGAGGAAAGCGACAACTAGAAGGAAAAACAACACGCATGCAAGAAGGGAAGAGATAACGATGGTAGGGTTAGGGTTTTGGTAATGTATTATAATTTCTGAAGAGCCAGAAAGGTAAAAATATAGATACTTAGGTATCATAAGGGGGTCAGATATATACCTAGGAATCGTTCAGTTCAGTTGGGAGTATTTTCGAGTTTATCTAATTATCTATGAATTGTTGCGATATGGAATATTGTGTTGTATGATCTATTTTGTATGAGTTGTTGAGCTAGAGAAGACGAAGGAGGGTAGATCTTGAGGGTTAGATTGCAGGCTGAGGATCTTGGTTCAATCTAGTTTGCTTCATATAGATCCTACCCAACTATGAGGGATTGTAAAGCGCATGTCATAGTAGTGACAGAACAACTATAATAAAAGATCTGAGAGCCAAATCTTTGTGGATGTAGCCCAGGAGGGGGTGAACCAAAGTAACATATGTGTTATTTGATGAATGCATGCATATCTTTATTGTCTTTAGTATATATTGTTATGTTTAATGAATGAGTTCCTATATTTCCTGCTTATTTGTGAATGACAGTATATTGCATGTACAAGTGATAATAGTGGTTCAATATATAGTTATCATATCTCGCCCTCAATCCTAGGCTGTAAACACATGAGTATTAAAGCCACCCATAAAAGATATATCAAGTGAGACGATGCAAAGCACTCTATGTGCTATGTTGCTTTTTTGTTTACTAGGAGGGCTAATTGTTTTAGAGGCTTTGTTTTAAACTCAAACAGAGATGAACCCTGGGTCAATAAACTAAGACAGAATAGAATAGAAACCAACAACATCCCTCACATACTCCCTTGGATAAATGGATGTTTGGTAGAACATCAAACAACATTTTCTTGCTAAGCTATTGCGTGTATCTGAAATCCAAATGTCCAAAAATTGTGTGCCATATCCTACTACTTTCATCAGCATGAGTAAGCAGTAAAGCAGAATCAGGTTCAATGAATTCAGAAAAATTATACAATCTAGACTGATGATTTACCTCACCAGTTGCAACCTTGGAGTATTTTGCAATCATAGATGTCCATGGCTTTTGGTGTGAATATGACTTTCTTTCTGGTGCCAAAATTCATCATCTGATACAAGGAGAGAAGGTTGATGGAGATTTTGGGAACATGCAACACATTCTCGAAGCTTCGGTTGGTGAGTTCAATCCTTCCTTTGTCAGTGAATTCGATAGAAGAGTTGTCCCCCATAAGAATATGAGGACCTTTGCATGCATCCAATGAAGAATAGACTTCTTTTGAGGCATCCATGTGATATAATGCTCCTAAATCTATGATCCAAGCATTGGGAGAGGAGTTGATGGCAATCAAGGCATGGCTAGAATTGCCTTTCTTGGGATTCAGATCTTCTGGCTTGTTCTTCTTAGAACCCTTGGGGATGCGATCTCCAAGGTTTTTTTTCTGAAGTATTTGAGACATTAGATCTATTTTTTTTTCATGCATGTGGATTCTGGATGGAATCCTTTGTGACAATAAATCCATTTCTCCCCTTTTCTACCCTTTTCGCCTTTGGATCTGGAGGCATCGGTGAAGGTTTTTGTGTACCCTTCCTTCTTCGGATGTGCATGAACTTTCCTTTTGTCTTTATCTTTAGATTTCTAATATTTGTGGCTGCCATATTGCACAGTGAGTGCATGCACTCTTGGGACTTTGATTGTGCCCATGTTGATGAGCTTGGTTTTCTCTTATGTCAGGGATTCGATAAATTCCTCAAGAGAAGGCATGTTCCAGGTGGCTATAGAGGAGAATATGACATAATGGAATGTGGATACAAATACATAGAATTCAGGAACAAGTTTGTAGACAATGGTGAGAACCTTATGTTTATCCTCTGATTTATCAACACCAAATTTTTTGAGTTTCGACAGTAAATCCTTGAATTTTGTAAAGAAATCTTGGATATTGTCGAAGATTTTTGGATCAAATGTGAGAAAAGGGAAGAAAATGGGATAAATACACATATTGTCACAAAGGATTCCATCCAGAATTTGCATGCATGAAAAAAAAATAGATCTAATGTGTCAAATACTTCAGCAAAACAACCTTGGAGATCGCATCCCCGAGGGTGTGAAGAAGAAGAAGCCAAAAGATCTGAATCCCAAGAAAGGAAATTATATCCATGCCTTGATTTCCATCAAATCCTCTTCCGATGCTTGGATCATAGATTCAAGAGAATCACATCACATGGCTTCCTACACATAGTAGATTCAGAGCCGACAGACTACTAAGAAAAATCTACACCAAAAATTTTTGCAGGTACAAAAGATTGAAGACAGTGGAAAGATGGATTTCCAAAAATAATTCATTGTTACACCTTACAAATATTTTGCATGGAAGGAGAAAATAGTCATACATATCTAAACCATAGGGTTGTACAGGTCAACCTTGAATACAGATACAGAACCGACATCAGCCATATAAAAATCCAAGTACTTAAATTGCATGGATGAGGCACTCAGAACAATTTGCAGTCTTATTTCTCTCAATATCCTTTTTCACATATCTTTTCATAAGACTCACAATGAACCCTAGACCACCTTGGAAGGGATCTTTCAAAAATAGGATGAGATGAGGGGACACATGTTGGAGGTGGAGCTACTCACATTGGATCCAAAAATCTTCGGCAATATCCAATATTTCTTTACAAAATTCAAGGATTTACTGTTGCAACTCAAATATTGCGGGGTTGATAAATCGAAGGAGGAGAAACAAATGGTTCTTACCATTCTCTCCAAACTTGGTCCTGAATTCTCTGTATTCGTATCCACATTCCATTCAGTCATATTCACCTATGGATCCACCTAGAATATGCCTTGTCCTGAGGACTTTATCAAATCCCTGACATAAGAGAAAACCAAGCTCATCAACATGGGAACAATCAAAGGCCCAAGGGCGCATGCACTCACTGTGCAATATGGAAGCCACAAATATCAAAAATATAAATATAAAGAAAAAATAAAAGCTCATGCACATTCGAAGAAGGAAGGGTACACAAAACCCTACACTGATGCCTCCAGATCCAAAGGGGAAAAGGGGAGAAATGCACGTATTTTCACAGAGGATTCCATCCAGAATCAACATGCATCCAAAAAAAAATAGATCTAATGTATCAAATACTTCAACAAAATAACCTTGGAGATCGCATCCCCAAGGGTGGCAAGAAGAAGAAGCCAGAAGATCCAAATCCCAAGAAAGGAAATTATAGACATGCCTTGATTTCCATCAACTCCTCTCCTGATGCTTGGATCGTATATTCAGGAGCATCACATCACATGGATTCCTCAAAAGAAGAATATTCTTCATTGGATGCATCAAAAGGTCCGCCTATTCTAATGGGGGACAACTCTTTTCTCAAAGTCACCAACAAAGGAAGGATTGAACTCACCAATGGAAGCTTCGAGAATGTGTTGCACGTTCCCAAACTCTTCGTCAACCTTCTCTCCGTGTATCAGATGATGAATTCCAGCACTAGAAAGAAATTCATATTCACACCAAATGTCATGGACATCTATGACATGCAAACCAAATCCAGGGTTGCAACCGGTGAGGTAAATCATCAATCTAGATTGTATACCTTTTATGAATTCATTGAACCTGATTCCGATTTACTGCTTACTCATGCAGATGAAAGTAGTAGGATATGGCACAAAAGGTTTGGACATTTGAATTTTTGATACATGCAACATATTAGAAAGAAAATATTATTTGATGGTCTACCAGACATCCATTTCTCCAAGCGAGTATGTGAGGGATGTGTTCTCAGAAAACACCCTCCATAGATGATTTTAGGGGCGAAATTTTGCTCATGGGCGAAATTTAGGGGCCTCCAATTTTTTATTGGGTGAATTTTTTGTATTAGAGTGATTTTTTAAAACTTATATAATCAGATCGTAATTTATTTTAGGGGGGAAATCGTGTACAGGGTTAGCTCGTGTTTTTAGGAAAGATAGAAGAAAAAAAATTGTATTTTGCCCTTGAAATTTGGAAGGACAAGCTTCCATTAGCCAAATTTCTAGAAGTATGGGAATTTCTGATTGCTTCTTTGCCCTGCCATTTGGTAAAATCTGGGTTTATGGTTTAATTCACCCTGATTTTGTGGTATGGGAACTAGGTATCTACAATCTTCCCTTTTCCCGATTTCCAAAGAACAAGGGGATTTCTGAGAGCATTTTGGCCCTCCCACCTGGTATAAATTGTATGGGATCTACCCAGTTCCCATATATGAATTGGGTTAAAGTCAGAGCTTTGTTACTTGTCTGGTTCATTTGTGAGAAATACAAAGTCTAGTGAGTGAAAGGTTATTCTTTATACCATCCCGAAAATCTCTAATTTCCTGGGGCCCGGTTTACCTTTCATATCTTGAATTTTTGTTCTTATTTCCCCTCGACGGAACGGAAAAAAAGGCAAGAGATGCCACTGGTGGAGCCGCCTATTTAGAGCAGAAGAAATTAGAATTTGGGATGGTTATCCAAAGCCAGTCGGAAGGTGCTGCATGAGGCTTTGGCGGTGAATAATTACTAGGGTTTCCAAACGTCTTGATAGGTATTTACTTGGTCCTTCATATTAGTGTGTTAAATTCCTCATAGCAAAGAATTATGAATCATATTGGTAAAATTAGAACAATGCTTTATTTTTTAACAAGAAAATCACGTTCTTGTAAATTGTCAACTTTTGTGTTATTAAGTAATACAATGTCTAAATCTAAATGTTTGGAAAAAGTGATATTCACATATTTCAACGATTTAAGGGTTGTTAAAAAAAGTGATTGTCACATATTTTAACAAGTTTCCATTTCGAAATAACTTTCAACAATGTTTTGTCCTTATTATCAAAGTGACTTTCCTACCATTCGTTAACCTTGCCTTAATTAGAGCATGTGCAATACTATCCTAAGATTTAATCTTTATGTCGTTTCATGAATATTTCTTCTTTGAGTTCATTATGAATAAATGCCAGCACCACATCTATTTGATCCACTTCCAAATAATAGGTAGTAACAATGACCAACAACAATCTCATGAATATTTCTTCTTTGAGTTCATTGTGAAGAAATTCCAGCACCACGTCTATTTGATCCACTTCCAAATCATAGGTAGTAATAATTGCCAACAAAAATCTCATAGAGGACATTTTGGCTACTTGGGAGAAAGCCTCTTTATAATCAACACCTTCAAATTAAGAGTATCCCTCTGCTACTAAACAAGCATTGCATAACTTGACATAATCAATTTCCTAATACATCTTCTTAAAAAACCATTTGCATTCAACTACCTTGCAACTCTTGCAAATGCCATGTTTGGTTATGTTCTAAGACCTTAATTTGTTCCTCCATGGATTGCTTCCAATGAGAAGTAATCTCCTTTAAGATCCTCTTTGGAATTTCTTGGCTCATCACCCATAAAAGATAAACAAATATAGATAAAATCATGTGTGACTCATAGCCATACTTTCTAGGATGATTTCACTCATGAAGGCTCCTTGAATTTTTCCCCTAGTCTCTCGTTGGTCATTTCTAGGTTATACATATTCATTTGGTGTTGATGTGTATTTTCATTTGGTTGGAATCCAAGATGAATCTAGACTTCACCTCATGTCTTTGGAATATATACATCTAGCAGCTATGATAACTACTTTGCTCGTCAAGATCATTAGCTTCATATTAAAAACTATGCTCATATGGAATCACCAAATGTTGTATCTTTTCTTCTAGAATAGATTGTTGGTGTTGATCTTGACGAGATTTATCCTTCTTGAAGATCAGATCCCAATTATAGCTATCTCAATTCTCAAATTGAATCCATATCTTGTAGCCCTTAAACTCCTTATGAATAGCCAATAAATATTCACTTGACTACTTTATTGTCCATCTTCTTCCTATTCACCTTAGGCACATGCATGCATTACTCTATTGGCACTATTATTAATAGACTCTAGGTTCAACACATGAGCCAACAATAGTCCATTAGTGTTTTCATTTTCAATACCCTTATGAAGGAGGGTAAGGTCTCGTGAGACACTGAAAAACATACACAGACAAATGTACATGATTATAGAAAGCATAATATGAAACAACTCAACCATAAAGCATGTACTAGTTCATACACAAGAGACAATCAAAATATGAGAGGAGGAACCACATCACATTCATTTCCATTACCATCCATAAGATAAGTTATACAATCTCTTTATATATTCTACAATACCCTTTGAGGGTTTCAAACTCTTATTTCCTCTTCCTCCATACAAAATCCTAACTTACAATAACTAACTCTAACATGAACCAACCAACCCTATCACTCCGAGTCTCATTCAAATATATAATAGCATGAGTTCATTATATTACAATTCCAATTAGTTATAATTATGTACAATGTGACTCATCCCAACGCACTGACATGGACTATGTGTGCAATGTGTCCTATGCATTATTTATTCCATTTAGTTATAATTATGTACAATGTCATATGCATTGTAGAATCCAAAATAACTAAATAAACCAAATTATTCCAGGACAAGCTTAAACTAACAGAGCAGGATGCTCACAACTCAAGCTAGTTATTAATGGAAAAAATTGTCAGTTAATTTTGCACGGTTATGCACTTCCACTGTTTGCATCCATCATCTGTATTGAAATGCAAAGCTAGAAAACATTTCTTCTAATATGGCTTCATTGTATGGCACTTCTGTTTACTTTCTTTGTATGTGTCACAATCTAAAAATGATGAGTATTATTTAAAGATAACTTCTAGATTGATATACAAAGCTAAGTGGGTGCAAGTCTGCTACTCGAAAACGCTTCAAAATAATTTATTTAGCAGACTTCTAAAACAGATTTTAGTCCATCTTCCTTTAAATTTTGCAATAAACGACACCAGACTTAAGGGACAGGTCTGGCATGATATTCTTTTAGTAATTTCCAGATCTGTAAACTAACAGATAGATGAAAGTTTGAAAAACAATTTTTTTAAATGGTTGCAAGGAGGTACCCGTGCCTAGCAACTATGGGGCATATGGGGTCAAGCAAGGATCAATGGGATAACTCTTTCAAATGATGAAAGAACACAAATTGTATGTCTAATTCAACTTTTTCCTTGCTTCCTTACACTTAAAAAATTAAAGGGAGCTCACAAGAAAATATGATATCCAACTAATATGGGTTTTGTATTTATGCATGCATGAAATCAAGTGTAGAATAAAACGCATTGACATAAAGTCTCCAATGGAAAATACAAAATGTAGTATTACCTGGTTTAACCTCCCATAGAAGTCATCCAAATATTACCATTAGCATAAGAGAGCATGAAATTTTAGAAGAGTCGTCCCCATTCAATAGAGCACTTCAATCAACCATCCATAAAGTGCCAAAGCAATTAGAACAACTATGCCATAAGATCACTCCTTATTCCTACAAAACTCTAAAGAAGACATTCCAAAAGCCAGGGTAATGTTGTATAGCATCACAGATGTGGGTAAAACAAATGAAATCTTGTGGAGATGAGAGTAGAAGGCTGAGACAGAAAGAAGAAAAAATTTCAAACTGCCCAAAATAATAAAGATCTTGGTAAGATATGCACTGATAACCACTTCTTAATTTGAACAGAGACTTTACTTTTATGCAAAATTAATTTGTTTACAAAAACATCAAGATTTATTTTATGAGAAGCTAAGTTACCAACCTGATCAGTTAATCAGAGTTTTGTTGTTACTTTACAATTACCTATGGAGTACTTGTTATTTATTTGGTTTTCCATCCACTTGTAGAAACAGTCAATCTGGATTGAAGAAAAGTGTTGACATTCATGCATCATCCAGGAAATCCACTTGGCAGCAAAATATTTTTCCAAATTGGGAAGAATGTAGTTCTCATCTAATAGATAATCCATATTTCTTATCTCCTTCAACTTATCATTTGAATATACCTAACCTAACAAATTTATAGGTGGATTGAATGGTGCTTCTTTCTATTCTTCACACTGAAATGGTAATTAGTGGACACAATCTTCCTGGGAAACTCCAACATGCTAATGCCTTTTCTGACCAATTTTGAAAATGTTATTGGGCGGTCCAAGGACCAAAACCCCCCAAACCCTAATGTAAGATAACTATACCATCTAAACTACTTATCCACCCATTGAATTCTCAATCTCTCAATGGTTTTGAATATTGGGGTGGTATCCTAATGTTTTTTCTTCTTTCTTATTGTCATTGTTCAAGCCTTTGAAGGGAACCTCTAGTTTTCCACCATTCTTGTTTTCATTACACTTGTAACATTTTATTTCCTGCTTCCACATACCATCTGCATTATATATCTTACTAACATCATGCATATTAATGCATGGATTTGCACCTCTTTTCATTATATCCATTAATCTTTGCAGTATTTCTAGGTCTTGAAGCATATCACAATGTGAGGAGAAATTTGGGAGAAATTATTAGAGTAGCTTCGTTCAAATTGAATATTCTATACTTGGTAGGAATTTTACTAATTCTATATTATTTCTCTTACAGGTTTAACTTTTGGCTTCTATATCAATCTGAAATTTCAATTGTGGAATATTTATTGAGATCTCAAACACCGATTCTGGGAAGAAAAGATCAAGAGAAAATGATTTATCATCATACTTTCAAAGACCTCAATCCAAGGATCCACATTCTCTTCATGCTTCGAGCTCTTTTGATAAACCTATCACTGAAGGAGATGTCAACTCTTGTGAGAATGCATATAATATCCAAATAATAGATAACGAAATATGTTTCTTTGGTGATCAAAGTGAGATAAATGCATTTTCACCAGAAATTGGCAATACAAATGTCGAAAATATTTCACTGGAAAAGAACAAAACCAATTCACGGAAAAGACATGTTTGACAACACAGGTATTCCAACAGAGGACGAACACCTTCAGTAACCACTCACATAACCAGATCAAAGATCAACACACCGATGTTTTCACGTGGTAAAACCCCTATGGGGAAACATCCACGGCCCCAACCAACGTGGACACTTGGAGTAGTTTATTAATACAAAGAAAAAGATTACAGAGAGATTTTACAAGAGAGTTTCTCACAATCGATCATCATCAAATGACCCTCCATGCTCTTTAAATATAGATCATGGACCAATCGGGTGTTAAGCCAGGGATCAATGGTCGTTAAGATCGAGGAGAGTATGAACCATCAGATCACTCTATGTTGGGAACATATCGTGATCGTCGGATTTCCTAACTACAAATGCATACTAATGCATACTAAAGAAACACACTTTTACCTAACGACATATTAGACCAAGTAGATCTTAACTAACTCCTA
>SNQJ01S0008981.1:7186-23383 GCA_010110895.2 Picea sitchensis
GAACGCATGGAGCAAGGGTTTCAGTGGCCAATTTGGATGCATGGAGCAAGGGTTTCAGACTCGATTCCTCAAAGATATCAATGTTTCCATACTTGGCATATCTTCTTGGGCATTTCCATACTTGGCAATATCGGTCCATGGTTGCCCCTTTTCATCCCATGTAGGCTGCTAATACGTAGGCCTTGAGGTTGAGGATATAACCTGCCCTCTAGGCCATTCATGTAGTGGGCACTTAACAGACATGAGAATAAGGGTTAGGCAATTTACTAGTAGGTGGGAGGGTTAAGTTCCAGCCCTTATAACAATTGGAAGGACCTAGTAGGTTGGGAAGATGGATTTTGTTGTTACCCACCCTCTTCTGTTGGTTCACTATTATGTATCTAAAGGCGATAGCTGTATATTTCCATCGGTCCTAGCTCCCCCCATGGGCAAAGGCGGCCAGCCACTTCACAGTATTGTGCCAATTATAGTGCAGATGTATATTGGTGTTCCTTTTTCATATATGTGTAGGGCTTAAATCTTGAATCTTTCGTGTATGTGTAGCCTTTCCTTGTGAGAGGGTTTAAATGTGTTGGAACAAAGCCTTTTGTTTTTAAATTAAGTTTTTTTCTTTGTTTTTTTTTCATATTTAGAAATTTTGACCCCATCTAATGCTTATTTTATGATGTCTTTTTATTATTATTTTTTTGTTGCAGGTGAAAGTTGTTACAAGTAAACAGGTGGTTTGGTGGTTGAAACCAAAGATGGGAGGATGAAACAGCTCCAAGACTCCTTCCTGCTACATCTTAAGCTATTTCATAATTCTTATTAGTGTTTTCAGGGTTTTTTTTTGTAGCTTTTGCGATTAAATTACACAATGTTTGTATAAATGCCTTAAATTAGCTTGTTGGTTGTTTGTAAGAATTGACTAAGACTATTTAACTATAAAAACGCACCCTTACATCAATTTAGGAGTTGGTGTAACTTTTTAGATCAGAGTTGGCTACACAATTCCCAGCCAAGTTCTTAGAAATAAATGGAAAAGAATTCAGTCTGCCTGATGCCTGGGCTCAGGTCAAGTTAAGGAATATCTTAGTAATGTTTACATTGAATGTCCTCTCTCATTTATTTAGTAGATATCATTAAAGTTGTTAAACTACACCCTATTTAATATGCAATAAACGTAGAGAGAGTTTCAATAAATACCCATGATGTTTTACAATATTACAAACTGTAACTCTTGTTAATTCTCAGCCTGTGCAGGTAAAGAGTCATTCTTACAAGTGGCTAGAACCAGGGAGAGTATCTCTTTTTCTAATGCACATACCCTCCTTCAATTCTCCTTGGAATCATGCACACTCTCACGTTCATTCTGCGTAGTCTACTTAGGGTTATAGGTCATTTCTGTTTATTTCTATTTTGAGTTGATTCAAGGGTTTTAGGTTGTAGGATGGGATTTGTTTCAGGAAATAGTTTGCACAATTATGTGGGTGGTAAGGCCTTAGGTTTCAGTTTTTGAAACCAAACTCCAATACCATGTGTAGAGTCCTATCTAACAGAACCTAAAATTTGAATAAATTTAAACATAAAATTTCTTTCAACGTATAAGCAATTTCATTAATCAGCATATAAGCATATTCAGCAGCATGATGATAACCACATAATACAGCATAATAATATTTACAAGAAGATTATAATCAATTCCATAACACAGCAGAATAATGAAATTGCATACCTCTAAATGATGTTATTGTTGTCCCCAACTCTGCTTGATGCACTGCCCAAAACCATCTAACCACCCAGCCAGCTAGGAACAGAGCCTCTTCGGCTCCCTAGCTCCAGGATTCTGTAAGGATTTCTGGCCCCCGAGCCCAAAACTCCCAGCAACCGATGCTCCCATGTGACATTCCACCAAACTCCGAACCAGAAAAATACCATCCCTAATATCACAATAATGCTTCCTTCCCCCAAAATCCCCAGTCCTTCTCCTGAATGCCTCTGTCCCCTCATATCCTCCTTCCCATTCACCGCCTCCTCCCTTCATTCAATGCCACCCACCTTATCCCTCCATTTAATGCCTTATCCCTCCATTCAATGCCTTATCCCTCCATATGTTAAGTTTTCTATTAATTAAATTAAAAATTATTAAAGTTTTAATTCGTTACCCAAACATTAAATGAGCTAATTAATTAATCAACATATATTAAACAATAATTAATTAATTAATTAATTATTATTAATAATAAATAATCATTATTTAACTGATATTCATTAGGACAGTTAATTATTTAATTAATTATACTTAACAAACCTTAAGCAATTATTTAACTAGGGTTGTTACAGTATGTCACATTTTGTTGGGAAGACCATGGCAGTGTGACAGGAATTTCATTCATGATGGGAGGAAAAATACATACACCTTGGAGAAGAATGGTAGGACACACATGTTGTTGCCAATAGAGGAGAAGAAAGTGAAAGAGGAAGCCAGCACAAGCATACTTCTCATGAGTGGGAAGGAACTCCTGAAAGCAGTCAAGAAAGAACAGGAGATGCAGTTTGCTGTGGTGAGGAAACCCAGAGTTATCCTTACTATTACTTCGATGTATGATTTACCTGAAGAAGTTCAAGAATTGTTGGATAATTTTGTTGACATAGTGGTGGATGAGTTGCCTAACTCATTGCCACCCATCAGAAGTATCAACCAACATATTGATTTTATACCAATATCAAGTCTGCCAAACAAATCAGCGTACAGATTGACACCTCGAGAGAATGAGGAGGTAAAGAACCAGGTCCAGGAATTGTTAGACAAGGGTTTGGTCAGAGAGATATTGAGCCCATGCACAGTACCAACTGTGTTGAGTCCAAATAAAKATGGTGGATGGAGAATGTGTAYAGACTCAAGAGTCATCAACAAGATCACTATCAGAATATGTTTGATTCTACAGGAATTTCAAGTAAAGACCTTAGGGTTTGAACACCTTGAGGAAATGTACAGTGATGATCCAGATTTCAAGGAAGCATACGAAGCATGCGTGAATCTTGTGTTGAGAGATAGGAGCCAGTGGAAAGAGTATATGATTCAAGAGGTATTTTTGTTCAAGGTAAATCAATTGTGTATACCAAAATGCTCAATGAGGGATAACCTTTTGAAGGAAAAACATAGTGGAGGATTGGCTGGACATTTCGTCCACGATAAGACATTTGCATAGTCGAGCATTTCATACTATTGGCTAGGTATGAGAACAAATGTGATAAAATTCATGAACAGATGTAGAATCTTCCAACATGCAAAAGGTAAAAGACAGAACACTGGATTGTATCAATCGTTTCCCATACCAAATAGGCCTTGCGATGCAATAAGCATGGATTTTGTGTTGGGACTGCCAAGAACGCAAAGAGGATGTGATTCCATATTTGTAGTGGTGGATAGATTTTCAAAGATGGAACACTTTATCCCATGCCAAATGACTAGTGATTCAACACATGTTGTGAATATGTTATTTAAAGAAGTTGTGAGACTTCACATCCTACCCAGAAGCATTGTCTCGCACAGAGACACGAAATTTGTTGGTCATTTTTGGAGAACACTGTGGAAGAAGTTAGGGACAGATTTGTCCTTCAGCTCAGATTATCACACTCAAACAGATGGACAAACTGAGGTGGTAAACATAAGTTTGGGAAACTTATTGAGGAGTCTGGTCACTGAGCATCATAATCAATGGGATCAGATTTTGCCACAAGCGGAGTTTGCATACAATGACTCACCAAATAGGAGCACTGGGAAGAGCCCGTTCCAAATATTGTATGGAATGCAACCCAGGGGAGTATCTGACTTGAGAGACTTGGAACAGAGTGAGATCAAAAGTGTTGGAGCAGAAGATTTTTTTGCAGAAATGCAGAAGCTCCATCACCAGATCAAAGGGAAGTTATAGAGTTCTATCCAAGAGTACAAACGCAGACTTGATCAACATTGCAGAGAACTTCAATTTGAAATAGGAGATCGGGTTCTGACACATTTCAGGAAGGAAAAGTTCCTTAGGGGGACATATAACAAGCTAAAGATGAAGAAGATAGGGCCATGTAAGATCTTGAGGAAGTTTGATGAAAAAACCTATGAGATCGAGTTGCCAGATGATGTGGGCATATCGCCCATATTTGATGTCTCAGACCTGTATCCTTATAGGAAGGATGACACAGAGGGATCAGCAGATCAAGAGAAGATTTAGTGGGAGAAACAAATGCCTATAGCAGAAAATCCACATATGGAAAAGATCGTTGATCATAGGATTGGTAAGAAGACATGAAGGAAGACCTATTTTGAGTATCTGGTCAAGTCGAAGGGACATCCAATAGAAGATGCTAGCTGGGAGGGTGAAACTGATATCTAGAAGCATGGAAAGTCAGTGGAGGATCTCATGGAGAGGATTCCATGAATGTTTTCCTAATGAAGTATGATGCAGGAGCATCATCAGCAAGTACATGTTGCAGGACAACTCAGCGCCTGAGAACCAATCTGGAGTCTCGAACACTAGCCAGTATTGCAAATATTTTGAGGCTGATAGAAACAAAAAAGGAAAGATCACGCGCGTAGATAGAATGAGCACGCGTGACCTAGAAGTTAACCCTAGTCTCGATGTAACCACAATTAGGTAGCAGTTAGTATATTTTATTTTGTATAAAGAGAGGTTTTGTACGCCCTAAAGGGGGGTTACTAGAGTTATGAGCAAGAAGGAATTTTTTAACAGTAGTTGTTGTTCTGATTTCAGCTGTAACCGTTTTCTTGATTTTGAGTGGAGATAACAGGGGAAAATTGATCCAAATGTGGGAGACTATTGTTTCTTGCAATTCTCTGTTATTATTGTTTGTATCAATAATGAATGAATCTTTCTACAAGTGTATGTGGCTTTAATATGTTTTTATAATTCTCAAAATCGCTTTTCTTCGTGAGTCGGTGCAAAGTGTGCACACAATTCGCAAGGAGTGCGTTGACAGGGTTTGTTTCAACTCGTAAACCTTAGGAGAAATAGCGTAATATTCCACTTGCAAGGAGTGCAAAGTGACTGCTGCAAGGAGTGCATAGTCATCCTCAAGAATCCAGATCTTGCATAAGAATCTTCTGCAAGGAGAGCACAGATCCAGAATTCAGTCCACAAGGAGTGCGTTGACCGATTATGTCTCGACTTGTAAGCTCAGGAGGAACAGTGTAAGGTTTCTTTGCAGGGAGTGTAAAGCGATTGTCGCAAGGCGTGCATAGTCGTTGCAAGAACCCAATTCTTGTGTAAATATATGTTGCAAAGAGTGCACAGGTCCATAATTTGACGAAGAGTCGAAGCGACTTCATAAAGAAGTCGAAGGACAAGAATAGAGGAACATCAGGGAAGCGATAAGGAATTCTCTTCAAGAATCTTTGGATCTGAGGTTGACGAATTTCCCGGAAAATCTAGAAGTGCTTGGGAGATTGAAATCTTTGAGAAGATCAAGCTCTGGAGAGATAACACTTTCCAAGAAGTGTGAACAAGATCCAAGAAACGGACTCGCGGGAAGGATAAAGGTCAAATCCTTTAATCTTTCAAAAATCTTCTAAATTAGAAGAAGTGTAAGCTCAGGGGAAAATATTTGGACCGTCCGATCAACGTCCGAACAACGACGAGTGAGTGTAAATGAGAATGTCTCAAACATCCAATCTAATCACAAAGAAAATATATCAACCATTCGATCTGAGAACCAGAGAAAAGATCTCAGTCGTTCAATCAGAGCGCAAGGAAAGGATCTCAGCCGCACGATCTGCACGCAGAAGGATCGTGGTTTTCCGATCAAGGTAAAGTGCACTAAAATTAAAGCTTTGAAAGTGTACAGGAGAATCGGACTTACGAAGTTCCAAAATCATCGAAACCGTCCATCGTCAAGGAAGACACGTGGTGAGAGATCATCATTTCGTTGACTCGTGACTTAGAGAAGTCAAAGGCAGAGTTATATGAACTCGCAAAATAGCGAAATCGTGATTTGATCGCAATTGTCGATCGAAGGAAGATTGTGGACCGTAGATCTGGTCTTGTCGAGAGTTCGCAACTCGAGAAATCAAAAGTGAGAGTTCTAGGAACTTGCGAAATCTAAGTTTGCGAAAAGATCTGAGCTGTCGGATCGAGGAGAGATCTGGACTGATGATTCATTTCGGGAGAAGGAGATATTGGAATTTCGGATATCGGGAAAAGGAGATATCGAAATTTTGGATATCGGGAGAAGGGAAGTGCGCAGTATTCCAACTTCGCAAAACGCGAAGTCCCGATACGCGAAAAGGAGATCTGGACCATTGGATCGTGGGGATTGTGGACCGTTGATCTGGCAAGCAGAACTCACAAGTTCGAGTTTCGGAAGGACGAGCAAGTGAGCTTCGCGAAATGAGAATTCGCGAAACGCTTGAAAGATTTTCCCATGATCATAGAGAAGGGTCACATCGGTGAACGAGGATAGAGAGGCTAGCATGTGCTAGGCTTCTGTTGGGATTTCAAAAGTCGGGAGAGTCGGGGTGACTCATATGCAAAGGCCCAATACATGAAATCATGACGCACCTTTCGTTTAGGTGACTGGTCACAACCTTGGTCACATACAGGGAGGGGCTTAACCAGGAGAACTAGCACCTAAATACGTTGAAGCATTAAAAAGCGTTGAAGAGAAGCCCACGGGTTCCATAGAACCTGCGCCTTAAGAAGAAGGGGGCCTATTCAGTTGATTGAAGTTCTTCGAGAGACCAAAGAGTCAATCAGAATCAGTTTCTTGATCAATCCTAGACCGAGAGGTCGCACAGCCCTTGGGAGAGGAGGGGGGTCTGCATCACGTTGCGCGGAAAAATATTGGTGTGTGGGTGCACATGCTAAAATTTGGCATTGTGCGGTGCAGAGTGGAATTGCGCGAAAAAATATTGGTGTGTGGATGTGCGTGCTAAAATTTGGCACTGCGCGGTGCAGAGTGGCATTGCGCGGAAAAATATTGTCGTGCAGGTGCGCACGCTAAAATTTGGCTCTCAGTGATGCAGAGTGGTAGTGCGCAGAAAATATTGGCATGTGGGTGTGCACACTTAAAGTTTGTCACTGCACAGTGTAGAGTGGTAATGCGCAAAAAAAATCGGCGCGCGGGTGTGTGCACTAATTTTAGCATTACGCAAGGCGGATTGAGTGGTGCATGTGTAATATTGGCACGTACGGTGTGCACACTCATAATAATGGCATGTGTGGTGTGCACAGTATTGACAGAGCACAGAGGAATTTTGTTGGTGCACGTGTAATGTGGGTATAGGTTGTCGCACGACAATTTAGTTAATGGTGCGTGCGGAGTACTGGTGCGTAGTGGGGGTGTACTAAAATTTGGCATGGTGCAGCGTGTAGAGTGTAATACATGCAGAATATTAGCACGTGACACAAAAATTGCACGCAACATCTATTAGTGCAAGAACCAAAATTGTGCACGGTGTATAGTGGCGTGCGACACAAAAGTAGTGTGCACCAATTATTGGCACAACAAAGAAGTGATCCACATTGGTTATAGGTGCGCAGAGCATGTGCTACCTTATGGTGTTACTGAACATGATAGATATGGGTGTACATGTTGAAATGTGCACGCAAAGTCGTTTTGATGGTCTACAACAGTAGACAACTAATGCATTTCCGTGACATTTTATACTGTTTGAAGGTCATTTTTTATAGTGTGTTTTTTAGTCCCTAAACAACATTTTTAGCTACTCAAAAACCCCAAGAACAGAGTGTACCAAGGGACACTATCTCTTTGTATCTCAAATGAAATAGCCCGGAGAGAGATTTCTAATGGTGTAAACCATTCGTCAAACAAAGCTTTTATGAGGAAGTTACAGGGCAAACAATGGAGGGTAAAGTTTAAGACCCAACTAACTTCGAAGGGCCATAACTTTGTGCTCAAGAATTAGATTGAGGTGCAGGAGAAGTCTATGGAAAGTTATTGAACCATAGAAGACAATACTAGAGTTGAATTAAATTTTTGGGCATGTTAAAAATGTTTAAGATGGAAAAGAAGGTACATGTAGCATTCCAGACCAAAAACACTAATTGGCCTAGAACTTCAACAAGCTGTAACTAGCAGCCTAGAACCCAGAAAGAGGTGAAACTTGGACAGACTGTCCAAAATATATATATGAATAAACACAATTGATCTCCTACTAAAAATCCAATTGAGTAGGTATAAAAATGCATAATTACAACGCATAATTGCACCAAGTTGAAGAGTGAACAGAAAAATTAATGGACAATTTTGAAATAACCATAACTTTCTACTCAAGACTCAGAATTGAGAATGGAAGCAGGCGTTGGAAAGGTATTGGACAGTAGAATATAATTATTCACTCAAAAAATTGATCTAGGCATTAAATTTTTAGGAAACCATAATAAATAATTATGATGCATTAGTGAACCAGAATGGTTCATATTTTCATGAAATTGTTGAAACAGTTAGCCTGGCAAAGTTCTGTTGGTTGCACATTTTGCAGAGTTAACAAAAACTAGATCAAATAAGGATCAACACATAGTGCGGAGGAATAGAATATGCATAAGGATATTATAGCCAGGAATATGAGATCATAGGGATGGATGTCCATATGATCATTGAAGGAACAAACTCTAATGGACATGGAGAAGGAAGGGATGAAAACATGAATATCGTAGAGACCATTAAAATTTTGCAGAAGGATGTCCAAATCCATAGAGATGATAATGAAAGGCTTATGAGATCCAAGGAGCAACACAAGTACTTCATCATGAAGTTAATGAATAGCTTGAACATAATAGAAAAGAAATTGGATAAGGAGAGTGGCTCAAGCAAATCAGGAAGTCACGGTTCTCCTGATGAGAAAAGAAGAACAAGAGGTGTGAGAATAAATCACCATCACTCCCCAAGGAATTCCAATAGGAGAGTGCACAATATATCAATTTCATCCCATGTTAGGAAGAATAAGAGGTCTGGGGTGGATGAGCTACGAGGAGAAATGAACAAAATCAAACCTCCTATATTTGATGGTGATCACAAGAAGGATGAAGATGCAAAGACATGGTTGTTGGGCATGATAAAGTATTTTCAATTGCATAATTATTATTCTCATGCAAAAGGAATAATTTCCATCTATCAACTCGAGGGAAAGGCATCCATGTGGTGGGATCATCTTGTGTAGGTGCAAGACATTAAAGAGAAAAGTGTTACTTGGAAGGAATTCAGGAAGTATTTTGAAAAGAAATACTTGACTAAGAGATACTATGACAAGAAAATGAAAGAGTTATTTGAACTCAAGCTTGGGAGTATGACTGTAGATGAATATGAAAGAAGGTTTTTAGAATTGTTGAAGTATGTTTCTTTCATAAAGGATGAGACATTTAAGATTCAAAGGTATTTGAGTGGATTGCCATCATTCATCAGTGACAAAATACAATATGATAATCCAAAAACATTGGACAAGGGGAGATAAATACCTATATGATCAACAAAAAGCAAGGCAAGCTTTCCAAAAATCTTGGGAAGACAAAAATAATTTCAAGATGGATTAGAGGAAGAAGGGAACTAATCCACCATTCTTCAAAAATAATCCTCAGGGACAACCAACTTCCAGAGAACCTCGAATGATGGAGACAGGAGATCAAAGGCCAAGGAAACCACCTATTCAATGTTGGGGTTGTAAAAGATATCAAATGTTTAGAGATTGTCCTCACAGAGGTGAAAAGGTGAGGATTGTTCACAATGTACAACAACCTGAAACAGTGGAAGACATGGGCAGAAATGTACCAAGGATCTATGCAGCCCTGGACAAAAAGCAAGTAGAGTATCAATCACATATGATTGAAGTGGAACTTATGATCAACAACCAAACCATTACTATTTTAATTGATTCAAGAGATAGTCATAGTTATATAGATCCTAAGAAGGTGGAAAGTTTGCATTTTCCAAGAAGCAAGAATGGAAAATCTCGGTTGGTTCAGCTGGCTACCGGAGCCAAAAGAAAATTTAATGAGATGGTTAAGTCATGTCTTATGGACATGAATGGACTGAACATCAAGAAAAATTTGAACATATTGACTTTAGGTTTCTATCACTGTCTAATTGGGATGGATTGGTTGGACCAACATCGTGATATCCTAGATTGTCATAATAAGGCATTTACTTTCTTGGATGAGGAAGCAAAACCTAAGGACAGTGCAGGGAATTCCTAGGGCAGTAACCATTAGAGAAATTTCAGCATTGCAGCTAAAGAAATTTTACATAAAAGGGTGTCAATTATTTACAGCACATATGAAAGAGACACCAAAAGATAAGGTGTCAAATATTGAATATTATGCAATCCTAAAAGAGTTTGAATATGTGTTTAAGGATACCAAGATTACCCCGTAAAAGAGACATTGATTTCTCCATAAATTTGATACATGGAGCAACTCCAGTATCCAAGACTCCATACATTATGAGTACACCAGAATTGAAGGAGTTGCAAATGCAACTTGAAGAGCTCCTGAAGAAGGGGTATATACGCCCGAGTGTGTCACCTTGGGGTGCCCCAGTATTATTTGTGAAGAAAAAGGATGGAACATTGATACTTTTCATTCACTTTAGGCAATTGAACAAGGTAACTGTGAAGAATAAGTATCCTTTCCCAAGGATCGATGACCTCTTTGATCAGCTGAAAGATGAAAAAATATTCTCCAAGATTGATCTTAGGTCAGTTTATCACCAAGTAAGAATTAAATAAGAATACATTAACAAGACTTCTTTCAAAACAAGGTATGGTCATTATGAGTTCACACTGGTGCCCTTTGGATTATCAAATGCACTAGTTGTCTTCATGTGTTTAATGAATGGTATTTTCAGAGAATACTTAGATAAGTTTGTCATTTTATTTTTAGATGGMATTCTTATATATTATAAGTCAAAGGAAGAGCATGAATAACACTTGAGGATGGTATTACAAGTATTAAGGGAGCATTAGTTGTAATCCAAATTGAGCAAGTGCTCATTTGATCAGAAGAAAATTCATTATTTGRGATATATCATTTCAGAGGATGGGATAACAGTGGATCCTAAGAAGATAGAAGCCATTAGAGGATGGTCAGCGCCAAAGAATGTGACAGAGATCATATCATTCATGGGCCTTGCAGGCTACTATAGGAGATTTATTGAAGGATTCTCAAAGATTGCACTCCCAATCACTTCCTTGCAAAAGAAGGGTGTGAAGTTTCAATGGACATTGGATTGTGAAAAGAGTTTCCAACACTTGAAGCAATTATTAACAAGTGCTCAAATACTAAGGATTGTAGATCCAAATGAAGACTTCATTGTATGCACATATGCATGTAAAGAAGGACTTGGTGGAATCCTCCGTCAAAATGGGTTTGTTGTATGTTATGAATCAAGGAAGTTGAAGGAGCGGAAGTGGAGGCACTACCTTATGGGGAAACATTTTGAGATGAGAACAAACCATAATGGTCTGAAATATTTATTTGATCAATCAACCCTAAATGCTAGGCAAAGAAGATGGTTAGAATTCCTCAGTGAATATGACTTTGATATAAAGCATATCAAGGGGAAAGAGAAAAAAGTGATTGATGCACTCAGCAGAAGAGTGCATGAGTTGCATGCTACAACCTTTAGCATGTACCAATCAGATTTGAAAGAGAAAAAAATTGAGGCTACAAAATTAGTTTTGCAATATAAGGAATTAGTGGCAAAATTACAGCAAAGTATTTTGGAGCGGAAAATTGAAGACTATAAGCTAGAAAATGATGAAATTCTCTTGTACAAGGGAAAAATTTATGTACCAAATTGCCAAAAATTGAAAAATATGATATTGAGAGAAATACATATTGTACCTTATGTTGGGCACCCAGGTTATTAGAAAACTATTACAGCTGTCAAGGGCCAATATTATTGGTCAGGCATGAAGAAAGAAGTTGTTGATTTTATTGTCAAATGTTTGGAATGTCAAAAGGTAAAGGATGAGCATAGACACCCAGCTGGTTTGCTATAGTGATTACCCATTACTGAGTGGAAATGGGAAGTTGTAACAATGGATTTCATCACTAAATTTCCCAAAACAAACAAGCAACATGATTTTATCATGGTAGTGGTGGATAAGCTTACTAAAGCTGCCCATTTTATTCTAGTAAATCTCACTCACAAGGAAGCCAACATTGATGATGTTTATTTGAGAGAAATTGTTCGATTACATGGTATACACAAGACAATTATGTCTGATAGAGATCCAAAATTCACATCAAATTTTTGGAAGGGATTATTTAATGGATTTGGAACAAATTTGAATTTTAGTACAACTTAGCATCTAGAATCAAATGGACAAACAAAGAGGGTGAATCAAGTGATTGAAGATATGTTGAGGATGTATGTGATGGATAAACGATCAAAATAGGAAGACTACCTACACTTAGTAGAGTTTTCTTATAACAATGGGTACCAAACATCTCTAAATATGATCCCATTTGAGGCACTTTATGGCAGAAGGTGCAACACATCGGTAAGTTGGGATAACCCAACAGATAGAGAAATTGTTGGACCATATTTACCCAGGGAAATGGAGGAGAAAATGTTGAAAATAAATAAATTAAATTAAAGGTTGCCCAAGACAAGAAGAAAATCTATGTTCATAAGGGCAGAAATCATAGGGAATTTAAAGTGGGGGACCATGTATTCTTGAAGGTTAAGGCCAAAAAAAATCACTAAAGTTGGGAAATTGTTCCAAGTTGGTAGCTAGATATTGTGGACCATTTGAAATCCTAGAAAGGATTGGTCTAGTATCGTATATGATTTCATTGCCTGCATCTATGTCTGTTCATAATATATTCCATGTATCATTTCTCAAGAAATATATACCTAATGCTAATCATGTAATTGATTGGAATGTGATTCGGGTGGAGCAAGAAGGTGCTATCCAAGTGCATCTGGCACGCATTCTGGACCGGAAAATCAAACAGCTCCTGAATCGAGCCATAGGGCTTGTAAAGGTGCAATGGACCTGGTATGGTCTTGAGGGTGCTACTTGGGAGCATGAGGATGCAATGCAGGAAGAAAACTCGCATATTTTTTAAGATTTTGGAAATCTTGTTGATATGTGTACATAATGCACTGAGGACAATGCATAAATAAGGGGAGGGGATTGTAATTACCCTAGGATGAACCCAATTGTAAATATAAATGCAAATGTACTTAATATGGTGAGTTGTTTGATATCATTTTTGTATGCACCTTCCATGGTATAGTGCGCACATATACTGCACACTAAAATGATGAAGTGTACACATTCCAGGATACCGCGCGCAACAAACTTAAGTGCGCACGATTTTGAGGCTAGGGAGCCTTTGTGTATATGTTGTGTTTTATAGGCTGGTGAGCCAGTTATTATAATCTAGGAGGCTTATGTGTTGAATTAGGCTGCAGAACCTAGATGTTAAAGTCCAATGAGACTATTTTTGTATATGGCTTATCATTAATATAAAATACATCGTTGTGTGTAGACCAACCACGATAAAAGAGAATGGGGGACTAAACTCCACTAGTTAGGGAAAGGGGGGGATAAAAGTTAAGGAAAAGGGGCTAAGCTAGGGAGCTTAAGCCAAAAATGAAGATTATATTAATGTTCCTTAAAGTATAAAGTATGGATAATTATTTTATCCTATGTTCTAAGGATGGGGACAAGTGGGCCAAAGCAGCTCCCAACATGAAAAGTGTCAAGTTGAGAACATGCATACATATAGTTTGGACTTAGTTCATATGTCATTCATCCAGTCATTCCATCATCATTCACTCACTCATTGAGATTTCCTATGTACCTTTATGTTACTATCATTGTATATGTACCCGTACCCATACATGTATCTGTACCTGGTTAGCCTCGGAGTTGGAATGAAGAAGTGGGTTGTCAAGCCCATGAGATATTGAAGAGGTGGGTTGTCAGGCCCGTGAGCAAATTCTCTCTGGGTGAGAGAATTGTTGGGAATTGATTTCCCGAAGGTGCCAAACTGCAACTATAGGGCTTTGAGACTTCATGTCCGGCCTATTGTTGAAACCCTGGAAGGGAAGTGGGGCAGTCGAGGGACTGTTGAGCAGAGAAGGGTGACACTTCCTGGGGTGGGACAGACATGTAGGGAATGAGGGATTGTAGGTTGTTAGTTTGAGTTGGCACCTATGACAAAGTCTTTTCTGTTGTTTGAGATACGTCAACCTAGTTAGGAATCCCTTTACCTGGGTGGATTTTAGTCCCACCTCGGGGGTGACCCACTGCTGAGAATGATGAGAAGCGTGTTCTACGGATGGGAGGTTCTTGGAAGTTCTGCACACAGTTGGTGATATTCTTACTAAGATAAGTGTCAATTGTGTGTTAATTTATATGTTGCATTATTACTTATGTGTTTATTTTTATGGGTTTTTCATGAGTGTGGTATATACCTATCTTTATATTTATGGGTATTTCCTGTCTATGCTACATGTATATGTTTACTGTTATTTATGTATGAATATGTGCATTTACATAATGAATTTGTCTGTTTTGAGTTTTATATATAAAGTTTTGCAAGAGTTTATGTGTGTATATGTTTTAATTTGCATACAGTTCAAAAAAAATTATGTGGCATAGCCCAGTTAGATGTTGGGGATGTTACAATATGGTGTCAGAGCGTTTTCTGGAGTAGCATGGCACGGCCTGGGTGGTCGGGTATGTTACATAGGGGATATATGGGTTGGGTCAATAAGAGGAATTTATGTCAAAGAGTTAAAAGGATTAAAGCTTATAAGGGTTAATGATTATGAGTAATAGGCGTTCCAAGCCAAGTATCAAAGGGTTAGGAGTGAAGGGTCGTTTATACACATTAATGGTTACAGAGTGTAAGAGTTAGAAATTAAAGTTAGGGATTATGGGCATTAAGGATCATAAGGGTTATGGGTTATTGGGGTTATATCTAAAGGGTCACATGGTTTAAGGATTTAGTATTATACGTTCTGGGTTATAAGGGTTATATAGGTTAAGTTTAAGGTTTATAGTACTTATGGGTTAGAGGTTATAGAAGTAATGGTTAAAACGATTAATTGGTAGAGTTTAGGTTTTAAGGGTAACAAGGGTTATATGTGTAGAAGTTTATAAATTTTATACAATATCAGGTATCCTTGTTAGGGATTATAATGTTGCAATGTTGTAAGCAATATGGGCTATAATACTTAATGTTTTAGGTTATAAGACTTAACATTTATAGGGAATACACATTAAAGGTGCAAGTGATTGTAATAGTTGGGGAATAAGGGTTATATGGATTAATTTTTCTTGTGGTAAAGAGTTAGTTAGGCTAGGGGTTATAACATTTATTTGGATTTGCGGTTATATATATTAATCATTATGGATGAAAATTTATATCGGTTATGAAATTTAGGTGTTAGGGAAACATTTTATAGATGTTAAAGTTTAGGGGTTATAGGGGTTAATAAGACATGCTATAAATGTTAGTGTTTATTTATGATGATTTAATGTTATATGGTTTGTATGTTATAAGTTATATTGGTTATATGTTATATGGATCATAATATTTAAGGTTTAGTGATTAAATTGGTCATGCTTATTGAGTTTAAGGGTTATAGAGTTTTTATGGGTTAGATATTATGTTTAATAGTGGCTATGTTAAAAAATATAGGCATTAGTGCTTATGTGATTTATGGATAAAATTTGTATTAAAATAATTTTAGATTAGAGGGATTAAGAGTTATAAGAATTATGTTTTACAAAGTGTTACAAACCATATGGTTTAGGGGCTACATGTATATTTTAAGTGGTTATAAGGAATAGTGGTAAGGGTTATGAATTAAGATTTAAGGGTTTATAGGTTATAAGATACAACATATTAATTATGGATTTAGTAAGGGTCATAGTTTAAAGGTATATTTTAAGTGGTTATAAGGAATAGTGGTGGGGGTTATGAATTAGGATTTAAGGGTTTATAGGGTATGTAGGTTATAAGATATAATATATTGATTATGGGTTAGTAAGGATCATAGTTTAAAGGTTATATAAGATATTCATTATGGGTTATAGGGTTTTACATAGTGGTTATATGGATTATAATTCTAATGGTTAGGAGTTGTAAGAGATTAATAATTAGAGCAAATTTCATATAATGGGTTATATGTGACCATTACATGGGTTACATGTGACCATTACAT